>PVIW01006937.1:0-79584 GCA_004026585.1 Noctilio leporinus | reverse complement strand
TCTCTATTCTGTTCCATTGATCTATATGTCTATTCTTATGCCAGTACCATGCTGTTTTGATGACAGTAGCCTTGTAGTATTGTTTGAAGTCCAGTATTGTGATTCCTCCTACCTTGTTCTTCTTTCTCAAGATTGTGGTGGCTATTCGTGGGCATTTTTGGCTCCATATAAATTTTTGAAGTATTTTTTCTATTTCTGTATTGGTATTTTAATTGGGATTGCATTGAATATGTAGATTGCTTTGGGTAGTATGGACATTTTAAAGATGTTAATTCTTCTAAAGGATGGACTTTTAAGTGATAAAATGTAGCAGTGTAAGTTTATTGATTTTAACAAAGGCACTGCTCTGGTTGGGGATGAAGATAATGGGAAGGCTGGCCATGAGTGGGAGCAGGAATATGCATAATCTCTGTGCCTTCCTACTAATTTTGCTCTGAGACTTTATTCTAACAAGTAAAGTATTAAAAAAAAAAAAAAAGGAGTGATCTGCTGAAGGATCATCAGCAATTACTTCAAAAGTTAATAGTTTTGGATATGGTGCCCAAAGGCAGCTATTTAACTTTTGCAGCTACAGCAGGTTTATTTACTCTGTAAAGTATGACTTTCCTTTAGAGCAAATGCATCTTCTTTTCAACTAATTTTGTTCATTTTTAATTCCAAGTTTTCTTGTGCGCATAAGAAAGTAAAGCATAGCTATGGCAGTGTTGGCTCCATTAGCAAAAGAACTTTGCAAAGTTAAATTATACCAATATTTGTGTTTCAGGTGCTTTAAATAGAAGTCAGTAATTCCAATAGTGATTCAAAAAGTTTTTCAATCTATGCAATTAAAGTTACTGAGACTTCATTTTTTTGAAAGTAAAGCAATCGAACTTCTTGGAATGATACTTGAAAAATTCAGTCGCCAAGTACAACACTGAAGGGAAAAAAATTTGTTTTTGCATTGATAAACAGAATGTAAATATTAGTGGTACACAGAGTTAAAATAGAGTATTTTAAAGAAAGATTTTATTTATTACTTTTAGGAGAGAGAAAGGGAGAGAGGCAGAGAGGGAGAGAGACATCCATGTATGGTTGCCTTTCACCTGCCTCCAGCCACTGACCTGGCTGGAGACCTGGCTTGAAACCTCGTTATGTGCCTTGGCTGGGAATCAGACCAGTGACCTTTGGGTTGGCAGGCCAGTGCCTTATCCACTGTGACACCAGCCAGGGTAAAATAGAGTACTTTTACAAAATTAGGAATTTTATGAAACAGAAATGTACTTGGAATTGGTTGTGGTAAACACATAATTCATAATGGTATCAAAAAAGGATGTGCATGTCTATGCTATACACACAACAGCAGTGTGTACTTATGTACGCCAAAGACACGTGCATTCTTGTTCATAGCAGCACTGCCTGTGATGGACAAAGACTGGAAACTACCCAGGTGCCCAGCAGAGGTAGAATGGATAAATAAATTTTAGCATATTCATCCAACAGAATTCTATAAACCAAATGAAAATGTACAAATGACAGCTACATATGACAATATAAGGAACTTAGAAGCATAATGATAACATACGAGGATGCATATAGTTTGATTCCTCTTAAGAAAGTTCAAAAACAGGCTAAGCTAGTCTAAAATGTTAAAGGTTCGTGTAGTGGTTACTTGGTCTGTCACAGGGGTTGGGGAGTGGAGGAAGGAATGTGATTACTGGAAAAGAATATGGAATAGCTTTTTGGGTGCTGGTACTATTCTATTTCTAGATCCAGGTGCTGATTACAAGTGTTTAGTTTGTGAAACTTCATCAAGCTATGAATTTATGATATATGCACTTTTGTGCATGTATGTGTTATGTTTCAACAAATTTTAAGAACAATAGTTATTACAAAACAAAGTCTGCAAACAAATGTCCCTCAGAAAAAGATTTTAACTAGCAGATGCATGAAGAGATCAACCTCCAGTCTTAACAATATAGGTTTATTAACACATTGTTGACTGGTCACGAAAAACTCGTTTTCAAGCCCAGACTTCATTGACTGATAGCAAGTTAACTCGTGCTTGCACTCGCATTAGCTTTTGCTACAAAACTGCCAGTCAACAATGTGTTAATGAACAGATGCATATAATTTGCTATAGGAGTAACTTGAGCTTGTACTTGCATTAGCTTTTGTATAAAATTGCTGGTCAACAATATGTTAAGATTAAAGCAATGCTTCTGATGGAGCAGTGCTCTTTAAATTTTGGGCAGTGCAATTTTTTTTTTATTTTCTTTCAGTCCAGGGATAACCAATGCTGAATTCCCTGAATAATTTCCTAAATAAAATAATAAATTTAAAAGAGCTGTAGTTATCATACAAAGATAAAATAAGAAAATAACAAAACTGTTGTAATGAGACTGATGTAAGCAAAACAAAAAAATATTATCTCTTTCTCTTTTTATTGCCCATCATCAATCAGGTTGTGGAAATGTTTGAGCCTTTGAATGTTTACTGCTCTATCAACCTAAGTGTCTCACAGTGACCTGAAACATTCTATAAATAAGTACTCTTTTGTTGCATATTATTCTAAAGCAGTTAAAATTCTTTAAGCAAAAATTCAACTCACTTTACACCCAAACTTCAGCTTTTTAAGCAATAACTGAAAACAACATTTAAGAATAGGAAGACATTGAAAGTTATCCCTAAAAAGCAGGAGAATAACTAACCAACTTAATCAAAGGTAGGGGTTTCAATTTTTAACTTTGAAATATTGTAATAATGATTTACAATATCTCAATTTTTGGGGAGAATTTTGATAGAGCTCCATTTTCATCAGGTTAAGTTTATATGTACTGGGTAGGCATGGACTTGAGAAGGTCTAAGGTTATACTACATTTAAATGAATCAGAAACAGAAGAAGAAATAATTTGTACTTTGTAAGAGAAAAACAGAACCTTTGAAAATATTTGGACTAAAATATTTATGCAATGCATTTACATAGGAAAAAATTAGAATTTAGACTATCTTCCACTTAGCAGACTTTGCTCTGAGCTTACCAGGTATATCGGCTTCTTGAGAGAGAATATAGTCTGAATTTAAAAAATATTAAAAAATATGCTCTATGATTTTGGGGGGAATGGGTGGGTGGGGAGGGGGAGAGAGGGGAGCAAAAAGGGGATGGATGTAATACAACAACAATAAAATTAAAAAAAAATGCTCTATATAGAAGAGTCATTTGAAGTGTCAAGAAGTTTAAATTTATTAGCCATAAATGCAAAGATTTACAGGTAATTTTATGAAATATTAAAAAGAATGATTTCACTTAAAAAAAAAAAATACATTCTTGCCTTGGCTGGTGTGGCTCAGTGGATAGGTGCTGACCTGTGAATCTAAGGGTCACTCATTTGATTCCCAGCCAGGGCACATAGCCAGGTTGCAAGCCAGGTCTCCAGCCAGGTCTGTAGGTGGAGGCAGGTGAAAGGCAACCATACAGTGATGTTTCTCTCCCTTCCTTCCTCCCTCCGTGTCCTTCTCTCAGAAAATAATGAATACAATCTTAAAAAAACCTAAAACATTCTTTAGAGAAAAAATAACATAGTATTATAACCAGATATGGCCACAAAATAGACCAAAGTTAATATGTATGATGTACTTTAATATATAGAGTGGGGCAATAGTAGGTTTATAGCTGTGAGTATACAAAATAAGGAGTTTATTCTTATTTTATTATTAATCATTGCATTATTTTCCACACTAATAGCTATAAACTTACTTTTGTCCCACTCTCTCTATATCTTTATAAATATATGCAATATTAAAATTTTTGGAAATAATTTTATTTATTTTTAAAACATTTGATCATTTTTTAAAAATATTTTTTATTTTCTTATTTTTAGAGAGAGGGGAAGGGAGAGAGACATCAATGTATGGTTGTCTTTCACCTGCCTCCAGCTAAGGACCTGGCTGGAGACCTGGCTTGCAACCTGATTATGTGGCCTGGCTGGGGAATCAAACTAGCTACCTTTGGGTTTGCGGGCTGGTGCCTTATTCACTGTGCCACCAGCCAGGGCTAGAAATAATTTTATATTTCAGAATAATTTTTGATGACAAAGTCTTATAGGACCATTAACATAGTGAAGCCAATGGTTTGGCCATTAGCTATGCCAAAAAATATATATAATTATTTTTAGTACCATTTTTACTATCAACAGTATTCAAGTCTTGACAATATATTGCATTGTCAACCTATTTAAACTTTTCCCTAAAACAGCTTCATATTCACAATTATGATTTCCCCATCTAGCAGTATCTTACCTATTCTTAGTAGTGATTATGGGTAATGTGTTAAGATTATATACTATTCCATTCTATTATAGCTTCTTTAAGACCGAATTGTTTTTCAGGTAAAGCAGAAATAAGAATTCTTATTTTCTATTATTTTGACAATTGTGTTAAAGTCCCTGACTCATAATTCAAGCATCTGTGCTATCCCTGCATCTGGTTTTATTGTTTACTTTTTGATAATGGGTCATGTTTCCTTTTTATTTTGATTTTTTGAGTGTATAAAACCCTGAGACTGAGAGACGGAGGTAGATAACGGTTATTTTCTGGAGAAGGCATACTTTCTATTAGGCCATTAATAGAGTATGTTGGGTTGGGCCAATCTAGTCTCTAGTGAGCTGGGATTGGGCTTTAGTTACAGCTGGTGCACCACAGGTTTCCAAGCCCCCCAGTGGTGAAACTGCCACTTTGTACTCAGTGTGAGGTCTGGAGTCCCCAATGATGTCTTTCCTTCTCTCCTGCCCTTGACTTACCAGGCCAGTGTGCTTGGCATTCAGTGCTGAGTTTCTCCCGACATTTCTGTCCCTCCTCAGTGGTAAACTGGCTGTACTGTACTTAAGCACAATCCCAAGGTCTGAAAGGTTTCTCTTGTTGACCTGTTTTACCTTCAGACTGTATGTTGCCTGCACCACGGAGATTCCTGTCTATTTTCTTGCTTCAGCTCCAATCTTTTTCATGACCACTTGCAGTTAGACCTGTGGAAGAGATGGTGAGTTGGTGCGGATTTTCTGTATCTGGGGCTCCCAAGGATATAAAATTGTTGTCTGGATGGATATTTGGATTTCAGGAATTGGTTAAATTATCAGCTTTATTCTCCTTACTCACATGTATAGCAGGCTCTTCCTCTTTATACTGCCCTATTAAAGGTGAATTAGTGTCTTCTGTCGCTTTTTGAAAAAGCTTGTCACTCTTGGGATTTTAGTTAATTTACCTAGTGATTTTAACTCTCTGATGGGCTCAAAAATTATCCATATATTGGTCAACTGTTTCCATTATTGGAGTGACAAGTACCATTCATTTGTGACTTTTTGTATTAGGTGTTGGCAGACTTCAACTTGTGGGTCAAAACCTGCCCATCACTTATTGCTGTAAATACAGTACCTCCCCTTTGTCCTTGGTTTCACCTTCAGCAATTTCAGTCATCTATCATCAGTTGTAGTCTGGAGATAAGAAATTTCCTCAACCACTGACATTGTCTGCTTCCAACACGCACCTTTTGACACTGTCATGGTTCAATAATACAGAGTCACCTGAAAGCAGATATTCCTCCTTCATGGTAGCTTGAGGCACTATGTCACAATGCCTACATCACTCGTCTCACTTCATCTCATTACATAGGTATTTCATTATCTCACGTTATCACAAGAAGAAGGGTGAGCACAATACAGTATAATATTTTTGAAAGAGAGACTAGACTCACATAACTTTCACTATAGTATATTATTATAATTGTTCTATTTTGTTATTAGTTATTCTCTTCCTGTGCCAAATTTATAAATTAAACTTTACCATAAGTAAGTATGTATAAGAAAAAAGAGTATATATAGAGTTTGGTACTATTTACAGTTTTAGGCATTCACTGGGGGTCTTGTAATGTATCCTCTCTAGATAGGAGGACCATTATGCAGTTTTATTGAAACACAGCCATACTGATTTGTTTATGTATTTTCTGTGGCTGTAAATTGAGTAGTTGCAACAGAGACCACATGACCTGTAAAGCAAAAATTATTTACTGTCTAGCTTTGTACAGAAAAAGTTGGCCAACCCTTGTTCCATATCATAAACAGAAGCAGGAGTTCCCTTGGTACTATTAAAATTTTTGTCCCATACTGGAATGAAATTCCATACTTTGAATATGACTACATCTCTTAGAGGTGTGAACTATTTTCTGTATTCCACATTACATACATTTTTTTACAAGTGCATATGTTTTATGTTTGATTAACCAGACTCTCAGATGTAGATATTCATCTGGCAATGTTAGGTCTTATTTAAAAAAATGATGCGTTTGCTTATGAAAATGTTACTGTGGACTGAAATTTGAGTTGTTTTTCTGGGGATATTGTTTGGTTTGCAGGCTCTTCCTCCTTTTCTCCTTACTCTGTTAGACACAAGACTTTCCTTATAAGGTTTCAGGTAGAGGTTATTAGGTTATTGAATAGGTTTGATAAAGGAAAAACAATAAATATAATTTACATGCAGTTCATAATTAATATACTTAGTTAACATGACCATGTTATCTCTGTGACTTCTTTAAGTGACTACATTAGCTAGGCCTATCAATAAACATGAATTTGTAACTATTTTAGACATCATTGTCAGGAGATAAGAAATAAAGTAACATTTTCTTAGATTTTAGTTGTTCTAACTATATGCTTATTTCAAAATAAATCTATCAGAAAAGTACAACACTGAGTTAAGCTTGCCTATGTTTTGATGCTCAGTTAAATTTTTATTCAGTCCTTTTAAAAATGTAATTAACTAAAGTTTGTCAAATGATTTCGTTTTTGCATCTTAAAAATCTTATATGATTTTTATCCCTCATTTTGTTAATGTGGGAAATCAAATTGATTTGTGACCATTGAATCATCTCTGTATATCTGGAATAAATTTCACTTGATCATGGAATGTGACCCTTTTACTCTTTTGTTGAATTTGCTTTTTAATATTTTGTTGAAGATTTTTGCATATATGTTCATCAATGAAATTTTTCTATAATTTTATTTTCTTGTGTCCTTGTCTGATTTTGGTGTTGTGGTAATGCTGGGCTCATCAAATAAGTATGAAAATGTTCCCCCCTCCTATATATTCTTGGAAGACTTTGAGAAGGGTTGGCACTAATTTTTCTTTAAATATTTGGTTGTATTCACCAGTGACACCATCTGACCCCAGACTTTTGTTTATTGGGAGGTTTTAATTACTGATTCAACTTCTTTACTAATAATAGGTCTGTTCAGATTTTCTGTTTTTTTCATGGTTCAGTCTTTATAGGTTATATGTTTCTAAGAATATATCCACTTCTTCTAGGTTGATCAGTTTGTTGACATATAATTGTTCATATTAGTCTTATTTTTTGTATTTCTGTGATATCAGTTGTCCCCCCCTTTTATTTCTGATTTTGAGTGTTCTTTTTTTCATGGTGAATCTAGCTAAAGGTGTGTCTAATTTGTTTGTTTCAACCAGCTTTTGAGTTCATCATTTTTTCTAAGTTTTTTTAGTGTGTATTTAATTTATTTCCATTTTGATCTTTGCTATTTCTTCTCTTCATTCTAACTTGGGGCTTCATCCCCATCCCTAGTTTCTTAAAGTGCAGAGTTAGGTTATTTAAGCTTTTTTCTTGTTTCTTGATGTAGGCATTTATCATTATGAACTTCCTATGACTATTCTTAAATTCAGTTACTACTTGGCCATAGAGACTGTGTGAAATGTGCATGTGCCTAGTGGTTTGTATGCAGGATGCCCTGAGCATAAGGAATCCCTAGGACTGTCGCTTGGCTTTCTTAAGGTCATAAGCAGCTGCTGCATTAGCCAGAGAGCCTAACAATTATTGGCCAGAGGACTTCTGGCTGGCCCTATGGGAGATCAGAAATTTGTTCCCTGTTCTTGATGACAAAGAAACTGTGGTCTTTTCTGTGGACTGACCCCTCCCCCTTTCAAGTGTGCATTCATATTTCCCAACAATTGGTTTTTACATTCTACTTTGAAACTTGCTGTCTAGTTCTCAGTGAAGTCCTACTGCCAGTAGCTTCTATGAGGCAGAATGCTGATTTAGTCCACAGGAAGCATTGAGCTACATCGCCATGGTAACTAGCAGACAAAGAGAGAAGCAAGGCTGCAGAAGAACTGTAGCCTTCACCAAACAGCAAATCAAAGGAAAGTGTCTTAGGGGGGATTTCAAATGATCACATGCATTGTCCTTGCAGCCAAACCAGAGTGCAAGGAAAATGGCACCACAGACACTGGCATCTTTAGGTCACAAAATTATGAAGACTTACCTGTGCTCCTTTGGAAATTCCCTAGAGCCACCTGCTGCCTCTGTATTAAAATAGGTTCTTAGATCAACTTTTTCCTTAGCGTTATCACCAATTCCTTAGTAGTAATCATTATAATGCTGTAGAGCTTAAGGTATTTTTATGGGTAGCAAGGCAATGTAAAAGTCTCACATTTGTGAGCCTGATAGCCAGTAACATCTGAGATGGTTCTTTGATATCTTGAAGGTGTTGGCTCTATTTATTACTTATTTAGTTTTTTCATTCTGTTTAAAACAACCAGACTTATTTCAGAAATTCTTAATGCAAGTGGAGTACAGAGCTTATATGTTTATATTCAAACGTATGCAAATCATGTTACAGTAAAACAGGATTCTTGGAGTAACAACAGGTGTGGGCTCATGAAGAAAGTACTCAAGGTTACAAAGCTATTACTACAGATTTATTATTTGCTGGGAGAAACAGTTGTAGAAATCCTTTTTCTATTTTTAAATATGCTGAGACCAAGGCTGTTCAATTCTTCAGACAGGGAGAGAGGTGATAAATACAGACACATCATCATATGATTAAGATTCGAGTTGTCTCTGTTAAGAGAGCAGCTTGACCTTCTTTTTGCCATTGGCCCAATCTGCAAAGGTGTCTGCTTTAGTAGTTTCTTATAAAATCATATCTGTTCTGCATTAATTCATATTTCTGAATGGCATGTGCTGGAGACTGGCCTGAATCACCTTTGTTTTATTAAAGGTGCATTTAAGGTCAACTACCACTAACTGCATTGTTAAATATTGATTTAGCCATTTGAATTAATGTAATTTTCAGTTCTTTCCCTACTTAATGTACACCAGCACCCCTGTGACCCAGTCAGACAGAAGATCAATACGTGGGCACTCCGCTCATACTGAAGCTCGGCTGATTGTATTCTGTGATCGCTTGTTTTCCTGTGGAAGCCAAAGTGTTCAGGATAATGGTCCATTGGCTTATCTAACAACCTCCTGCAAAACTCCTGAATGCTTTTATCTCTTGCAGAATGTTCCTGACCTACTTAGTGGTCCATGTTTCTCAGGGTTCTAACTGATAGGATTCCTTTGTTGAGCAAAACACTGTCCCAAAAAAGCAAAAAACAAAATCTGCAATAGTGTAACAACAAGGTCAGCACTGCATGGATTTGTCACATTTCAGAACTTGAAACAAGCTTCCAAATGACTTCCCCCAGCAGTCTCATTTTATTGATGACGAAATGAGAGTTTACATGGCTTTTTTACCTTGTAGGTCCAGAACCAGAATCCTGATTTTCCAAATATTCTCCCCCAACATTGTACTTATTGACCTCTAGTCTATTGTCTTTCTGCAAACTGAGACAAAGTAAAGGGATTTTTGTGACCACATTAATTAAAAATGCCATTATATGAGGCCCAAGAGAGCTTAGTATTAAAATAATTTATTTTGGCAGGGGCCAAATGGAGACACTATTTCTATAGAGCTACCACACTGATAGTACCTTCTTCAGATATTGCCAGCTTGGTTCTCTCATCATTACTAGATTCTACCAACTGGCTTCAGTTATTCTAATTTCACATTGATGAAATTCAGGAAAGGCCACCCCCAAATATGCCACTTTGGCATAGTGAATATTTTGAATTCAAGTTACTTGAGCCACAATTGGTATAAATAAAACACTCTGAAGGGAACCCTCGTGCATTGTTGGTGGGAATGCAGGCTGGTGCAGCCATTGTGGAAAACAGTATGGGGTTTCCTTAAAAAACTAAAAATGGAACTGCCTTTTGATCCAGCAATTCCACTACTTGGACTATACCCAAAGAATCCTGAAACATCAATTCATAAGAACCTATGTACACCTATATTAATAGTAGCACTATTTACAATAGCCAAGTGCTGGAAACAGCCTAAGTGCCCATCAGTGGATGATTGGATCAAAAAACTTTGGTACATTTACACAATGGAATACTACACAGCAGAAAGAAAGAAGGAACTCCTACCCTTTGCAACAACATGGATGGAGCTGGAGAGTATTATGCTTAGTGAAATAAGCCAGTCACTGAAGGACAAATACCATATGATCTCACCCATTATAGGACAATAATGAGCAAAACTAACAACAAGCAAAACAGAACCAAATATATGAATACAGTGAATAGGCCTTCAGTGGTCAGGGGGAAGGGGGTTTGGGGGAGGGGGGAGGGGGGAGGAAGAGGCAAGGAAGAAGAGCAGTTTAGACAAGAACCTAGTATAAAGGAACCATGGACATGGACAACAGGTGGGATTGACTTTGGGGGGAATGGGTGGGTGGGGAGGGGGACGGAGGGGAGCAAAAAGGGGTTGGATGTAATACAACAACAATAAAATTAAAAAAGGAAAAACACTCTGCTCTCCTTGGAAAGCAGGAAATAAATCTCCCATGGGCATGTATCCTCTTCATACCATGGAGATAGATGACATCCTTGTCACCAGCGATAGAAAATTTAAGGCTGAAGAAGCTGTGTAAACAAACTTGGTTACTTCATTACATTGCTACTCAAAGCCCAGATCCTTTTGTTGGGTCCAGTTTTTACAAATAATTGTTTCTCCATCGACAAAGGTATGTAAAGGGCCTGCCTAGGTCACTTCTCAGGTCTCATACATATAGAGCCTCCATATGTATGAAATTAAATTTGTTTTTTTCCTCTTAACCTGTCTTATGTCCATCCAATTCTTAGACCAGCCAGGAGAAGCTAGAGGAGTAGAGGAGGAAGAATTTTTTCGCAACAACATGAAAACAGAAGGAAGAACTATAATATTGAGATCATCATCTGGCATCCATTTAAGGCTCCTGTCAAACCTAGGGATGTGAGAGGGCTGTTTGCCCATATCCATGTCCCACCCATACCCAAAAAGCCTGCCTAAGAATGCAGCAAACACTCAAGGAAACAGAGCCAAAAGAGGAAAGGAGAGAAACCAAGTTTTGGCAACATGAAGTAACTGGTTTTAGCCATGCCTGAGGCTAGTGATAACCTGAAATTTTAGGATTTTTAAAAAAAAAATCACAACCAATAATCTCAACTTCCTGGCTCATATGTAAGCTGAGTTGGGTATTTGAGAAATACCCAGACCTTGATGATTAGAGTGTTAAGCCTCTGTGTCATAAAATAGTTTCACAGAAATTTCTTAGAGCATTTCTACCTGTGTTATATAAAGCCAGGCATGAGCTTCCAGTAGCCATTTGTATGTAAAATTTCTCTCTCTTTCCCCCTCATTTTTCAGTCTGTATCTAGACAAACCTGGATCTGCAGTATAAGCATTGTAAATTGGCATTTTATTTTCAAAGTTCTTCGGTAACGTCAATGTTTTCGCTTGTTTAAAAATATCTTAGCGATTGTAGGATATATCGTTCCTTGGTGTAAAGGCCAGCCAGTTAACAAAGTTGGTTTGTTAGGCCAAAACTTTCACTTTACATAAAGTTCCATTCCATTCCAACATTGAAATGGCTTCTGCATTTGGAAAAGAAAGTACAGGGATTGACATTGTAGACTTCCAGCACTGAAAGAGTAACTTTAGAGATGGGCCCAAGACTCTTAGTTTGCAGGAAACAGGGAGACTCACAGGGTTTAGGTGAGTCCGACTTTCTCATCCTGATGAACTTGCCAGTCTCCGTTCCCTTACTTGGCAGCATGCTGGGAGATACTTTCTATAACCGGGCTGTTTGGGGTCAGAAACATGTGTAGATGCCAGTAGCACTATTTATAGACAACCACAGAAATAATTTAGTTTATGCCCACATTCTCATAGTGCAAGCACTCCAGTCTTGGTAGAGCTGAGGAATGTAATTAGAAAGCAGAAGTTTAACCCAGGCACGAAGAATTAAATTAACCAGAACAAACACAATAAACGGAATCAAATCTTTTGTCTCAGCACCTGGTTACACAATGAAGCCTAGGGATCAATGACAAAAACCGCACAGCTTTTTTGGTGGCATCTCAACCTGCTGAAGGTCATATTGGTATCAGATTTGAGCATTCCATTTCTTCTTTTTATTCACATCACACAGACCTCCTTGCAAACACTCTGCCTTTATGTGCAATTAAATGTAACTCACTCATTGACATAAAGGAGGTTTGATCTATAAAAAAAGATATTCATGATTTTTGCCTCTTTTTATATTGGCTATGGTGTACACAGAGCATAAGTCTGTAAGAACTAAGGCATCAAAATTATAAAATGTCTGGATGTGAAGTTTATAAAGCCGAAATGACTTTTTTTTTCTTAAACAAAGGCAGATGCTTTGTATAGATGGATATCTCTTTTCTGTGTTCTAGGCATTTACTTTCATTTTTGAAACCCTTTTAAGTGCTACAGGAGGCACCTGGCCCTGGAGTGAAAAGAGATTAAAAACACCTTGGGGAATCTTAATTCCCTCTAAATCACTTTTTTCCCCTTTAAAAAAAAAAAGAGAGAAAGAAAGTTGGTCTCAAATGAAATATGGAACCTTATCTACCTTATGAATAATCTCTCTTTTCTTCTCCCCTACTGCCCCAGAGTCCAGGGCTTGCTGATAGATAGGCAGTTATTAAAAATTCTCATCGTGCCCATGTGCCTTGTGCCCTCTCCTTTGTCATTCTGCAGTTGGGGATCAAAGCTGTTGCATCTATGCTCTTTGAAGGCTAAGCAGGTTGGACATGCAATTTAGATGAAAACAATTACTACGCATTCGCTTGCTTTTGGCAAGAGTGTATTAAGGCTCATCTCACTGATGGGAAACAAAAGCTGCACTTCATCTTCATGAATTTCAAATGAGAGAGCCAGAAAGGGAAGAAAATGGAGTTTTCTGGCAGGAGCTTCTCTGCATAACCTTTCTCTGTCGAGTTGCCGCCTTTCTTGATAGAACACTGTCAGCATCAGCGTGGGTGGTAATGTCTTCCTCTCTCTTGTCCACATGGCCCAGAGGACCACGAGGTTCTGTGAGCAGGGAGGCTTTGGAACACATAAAAAGACTAAGCAGGGTATGCTGTGGCATTTTTGAAACTTACAAAAGGAGGAAAATTAAGGTACACATTGCTGTGATACCTTTTGTTGTATATGTTTATTTTGAGAAACCCAGCAAACGAAGGACATCCTTGTGCATCAGCTATGTTTTAAGTTAGAGTGGGCCTTAGGGAACACCCTGTTATCCTCAGGGGCTTGGTTCAAAGTTCCTAGTTTAGGGAGTTACACTGGACCATCTGCTCCTGGACAATGTGTTGCACAGAGTTAGATGAAGCCCTTGGCCTTGCTGGTGGAGGAGCGCCCATGGCCCAGCGGTCTGTTGCTGAGTGAGCACCAAACCTGCTCTGAGGAGGCCCATGATCATCAACACTATTAACTCAGTTAAAAAAACAACAAAGAAAGATCAGAGTATGAATTGAAAGGGAATGAAAGTCCCTCAGCAGACCTTGTGTGTGTTTGCAGAAATGCATGTTCAGGAGAAGCAGGGTTGTCTTTGTGGTAGCTCAGAAGCCTCCATGCTTGGTTTAAGGCTCTGCTGTCACTCTTGAAGCCCTACTCATTTTTGAACTCTGCTTTTTCACTTTACGCTGGACCCTGCATATTTTGTAATTGGTCCTAAGGAATTGAAAGGCTTAGTGTGGAGGGGGTTGCTAGATGGATGCTGTGGCTACTGCTGTCAGAATTTTCCAGGCACCACATTGGGGTGCAATGTCCACACTGTAACCAGTAGAGCCAGCTGCTCCTAAAGGGTGGGCTTAGTGAATGGTCCTCTTCTGGTCACTTTCAGTGAGGAGTAGCTTGTGTCTTCACATGTTCATAGCAGCCTGTCACATTCTCAGAGTCAAAATCTCTACTATATCTGAGGTTTATATTACCTGAGTGACTTCAAAATAAGATGCAGCATGGTGAGTCATGGCTAACGTGGGTCTCTTTCTTTTCTTTTCTGCCTTTCTTTGCTAGAAAGCAATGTCTAAATTTCAGTTTAGGCTATAACGAGGTTTATATTTTTATGTGCCATTTGTTATTTAATATTCAAATTCTAGCCCCTAAACTGGCTAATCTTGGAGGTTTGGTAAAATTCTACAGAATTCCTCCAGCTTAAATATACCATATTGGTGAAAAAGGGTTGCGGGACTTGATGAGCTGTACCTTCAGACACTGTGGAAAAGAATAGAGCATAGAACAAAGACTTTGCAGGGAGAGAGAACAAAATTCCTAATTCTGATTTTGCCTCTTAAGAGCTACATGCTTCTGGGAGTCATTTCATTTCATTAAGATTCAGTTTTCTCAACAATAAAATAGGAATAAGCCTTTCAGGGATTGTGTCAGTATTAAATGAAATAATAAACATAAAGTGATTAGAACAACAAAAAATAAACTAATTAGAACAGTTCATGGCAAACAATGAAGGTATATATACATATTATAAACATAATACATATTATTATTAACCCTTGTATTTGAACTAAACTCATTATTCAAAACCCATGTTTAAATGAGATTTCTTAAACGCACTTAGGAAAGAAAACAATCAGGAAAGTATAAATTAAACTTTAAAGGGTATTTCTTAATAAAATACTTATAACTGTCCTATATAAAGCAAGTGACTACCTACCCAACAGAGTAAGATCTATATAGGGTGCAGATATAAATTTCTCTAACTCTGAGTCTAAACATTTCCATTGATCTTATGCAACTTCCCAAATGTCCACATAGATGGTGTCAACTCCTAGCCCAAATTACAGAAATATGTTATTGTTTTGAAAGGTTACAAGAAAGTGCTTGAGGCAATCTAAAACCCATGACAAGGTAATAATAAAAAGTAGTTCCCATTTATTGAGCATTTTAAAAAACATTTTTTTTTCAAGATTTTATTTTTAGAGAGAGGGGAAGGGAGAGAGGAAGACAGACATCAATGTACGGTTGCGTTTCACCTGCCTCCAGCCACAGACCTGACTGACTGGAGACCTGGTTTGCAACCTGGTTATGTGCCCTGGCTGGGAATCGAACCTGCGACCTTTGGTTTCGCAGGCCGGCGCCTTAACCACTGTGCTACCAGCCAGGGCTTATTGAGCATTTTGATTACTGGTAAAGAGGAAGCCTGTCAGTAGTAATTCCACTGCTGTGTGAGGCCCTGTGTCATGGTTAACATCACAGATATGAATTGAAATCTTGGGGTTTCATCTTAGGAGTGAGTTTTTGGGGGTGTTTGGTGGAGTTTTACAAATACAGAATGTTTATAAATTCCTTATGCAAAGCTGGCTATAAAACTCTCATGAACACCTATTTTGGGGTGTTTTGACATTATCCTGTTCAGGTGTGTAGACTTCAGCACAACCACCATCTTTAGTGAGTCATTGTTTATTTTGATTTTCCAAGCCACTGAAAACAGTCTCTATTGGGTGCTGAGTGCTTTCATGAACTGCCTCTCTGAGCATAATCCTAAATGTACTCAAAGTGTGTGGTTTTGATAAGGAGGCATGTTTTTATATGTCCTGCACACAACAAAATAAAACAAAACAAAAAGGTCTGAAAGGACCAGGTGAGAGAAGGTAGCCCGATGATTCATCCAGGTTTGCTGGATACATTTTCTTAAGTCAAAAAGACGTTCAGTTTTTTAACCACCTGATTTAAAATCATGCAGGAAACTAGTATAATGAAAAATAATGGAATTGTTGTAATTTAGAGGAAAATTTCATAATATCTCAAAGTAACTACACATAAATCATGTATATATTTTACACAAATGGATCGATAACTCATAATTTCCTGACAGCAAATATTGAATAAAATAAACATTACTATTAAAAACTTCCATTATTAAAATTTCAAGTTATATACTATATAAAATCAGTATCTATATCTATACATATCTAATATCCCATTTTGTTAAACATGTACACATATTTCACATTGCTGCATAGATCTACTGAGTGTATTTTATGCTTTCTAAGGTACATGCATTTTTTAAATGAATAAATCATTTAAATGAGTCGAGTGATTGGTATGCTAATTGTATTAACAGAAGGTAACTGCTGTCACTTTAAGAAAATGTATTACCTCTTTCTAGTTCTCTTTCTAGAAATCCCTCATTAAACTAAGAGAAAGGAATTCAAAGTAAAGTGAAATTCTTACTAGAATAGTTTTAGTTTTAATACAATAGTTGGCTGTAATAGTAGGGGAAGTGATATGGATAATACTTTGCTTTCTGTGTCATAGTTCTCTGAAGTTGTTATTTTTTAAATGACTATTATTTTTGCCAGAAATCTTTAGATTAAAAATTAATGTAATTGACCTATAACATTATATTAGTCTCAGATGTTTTGATATTTGTATATATTGCAAAATGATTGCCACTGTAAGTCTAGTTAACTCCTTCATAAACCTTTTCGTGATTTTACAAAATGAAGGTTTAGCTGTATTGGGTAGTTTGCATCAGGATGGAACATTTGGGAGGGATATGATTTAGAAGAAAGAGGCCAGCTTCACAGTCAGATCTAGGGTTTGGGCCTGCCAACATTCTTCAGTATTGTTTGGCTCTGGGGCAAGTGTATACTATTCTTTGCCTTAGTTCTTTTAACCTGAAAGGATTGTTATTAAGATTAGAAGCAATATGCAAAGCACCCGATACGCTAGATGGTATGACTCAGCAAACAGTAGGTTGCAATACTAATTATCAACTGGTTTGTGCTGAACTGTCTAGGCTTCTGCACACCCAGTGCCCAAGAACCTATGAATTGCACGTTAATGACTTGCTGCAAAGTGAATTTTGAAAATCTACATACAGTAACAACCCCATGACTCACAGCTTAAAGTTGTGTTCAACAGCAGTTCTTTAGTTTTGCTTATAACATGAAATAATAGGGTTTTTCCTCAGGGTTGGAATGTAGCATGATGCTAAAATTAGTAGTTATCTTTACCAATCAATGTGGATATTCAATTGCCTTTTTAAAAGAAGACTATTGTCCTCTTAGTTTACTTATATATGCATAAAATGAGGTCATGTTTTATGACTTGAAAGAAAGACTTTGTTTAGCTGAAATGATTGAGTAAAACTAGAATTCAGAGGATTTCCCCATATGTAGAAATCAGAGAACAACGTGGCATATTTTTTCCCCCTTAGAAATAGTTCAAAGATCTATATCTATTTTAGATGATCCAAAATTTCTACTTAAGGACTATAAATCATAATAGAGATCAGAGTTTTCTATAGGCATCATGTTGTTGACTATAATTAAACAAAATTCTGGAAGTTTCCTATTTGAACATATGCAACAGTGGATCAGTGATCAAAAAGTGGTTGCCAGATGAAACTATACTGGCAAGTGACACCTGCGTTTGCTTGGAGCCTCATATGGTTCTGGACTGTATCTACTTTTCTATAAATCTTGAGCTCAAAGAGGCTGAAAATTGTTGTTTGTATTGATTTTTCCTGGTTGATTTTGTTTAATGAAACTAATGGGTAGTCATTGAGAATGAACCTAGAAAAGGGCATTGGAAATATATGGCATTTGTCTAATTTCCTGGTCAATAGGGTAATACCTCTGAAAAGAAAATTGATTCAGAATACGATATAGAACGCATGCTAGGGTAAATCTCTGAGACAGAATTCATCTTGAACATGAAATGTTAGAACCTTTGAGAGCAGTCACTGGCAATCCAGAAACACTGTCTGGTTCTGACACTTTTTTTTTCTTTCAATAAAAACCAGATCTGGGCTGGTGCTAGTGTTAAGCCCCCAGGGTAGCTAGAATGAAGCTGACATCGGTGAAATTCCACTATTTATCATACAAGCTACGTGGGTAACTTAAGTACTCTACCCCCCCAACATTTTGACACAATGCAATTATTTTGCTTTTAACAGACAGCATCTGTTTGTTTGAAAAGGTTATTGCTAAAAGTACCATCTTCAGATAAATGTACTCAGATTTGTATTTCAGATGTATTTCACAGCTACACTTTTATAAATAGGTTGGAAAATAGCTAAGTACTGATTTATGGTTGACAGCTAGTTTTAGTGGTATTCAGAATTTCTGCAAGGATACTTTGACATGTTCCCTTGAGCTTTTACAGCTCATGAAAACTCCAAACAGCATTAAAGACAAGAGGAAAAAAAAATCTTCAACACAATATGTTCAAACCTCAGTGGATTATCTTGCTCCAGATTTTCCAAATGAGTTTCAGTTTGAAACTATTTTTTCAATTGTTTAAAAAATTATTGCAGTTTTTCAGTATGTCTAATGAATAATAAAAGGCCCACTTGGTGCTTAATTCAGACATGAAAATATCCAGATTGAGGTGCTGAACCTGTGGATAAATGTACATTTGTACATATCTTTTTTTTCTGTTCGTTAAGAAAATGGATCCTGGAGTTTGTCTTTCAAAATGGGATCTGTAGGAATTATTGTTACATAGGTTACTAAACTTTTGTTTCAGCTTCCTTGTTGGTATAAATATGGATGCTAATAGTACCTATTTCATGGGAGTTATGAGGATTAAATAAGTTAATACATTCAAAGAATTTAGAAATGTTTAGTTAATAAGAAATCTGTAATAATTCTCTGTATTTTTATTATATGTATATATATGTATATGTGTGTTATGAGCATAGGCTCATGATACAATCTTTCCTATAAGTCAGCTGGGAAACCGCTAGGCTAGCTGCCTGCTGAGCAGCCCGGCACCAAGGAGTAGACAAGAGTCGCACACAGTAACTATGCTATTCACTCAGCTTTTATTGAATGCGGGTTCACTTAAGGTAGAACATCAACATACAATAATATCCTACTCACACTCTAACAATCTAAGAGAATTATGACATGCACACAGCAATCAATGGAGATAATGAAACAGTCTCAGAGTGTCTGTCTGCGGGTCGTAGAGGCAGCACAAGGGCCAACGGAGTTGTCAGCATCTTACAAGGAAGGATCTCTGGAGCGAGGTAGGCAGTGGGGCAGATGAAATCCTCGGTTCAGTGGAGCAAAGCCTTCGGTGGCCAACGCCAAGGGAGATCAGTGTGGGGTGGAGCAGCACTCTAGCACATGGAGCATGGCTGTCTCAGCAGTGGTCTGGAACCTGCCTCATTTATAGCTTGAATGTTGTGTACTCCACCTTTCTGGGTCTTTTGATAAATGTCTTGGCACCCTGATGCCAAGTGGGGAAGGGCCCCAGGAACCTATCTACAGGTGGTTCCACACTGCAGACATGGCTGTTCTGATCACATGTGCAGATACCTTGGGTATGTGTCTCTTTGTCAGATGAGTCTGTTCTGACCATGTGTGCAGATATCTTAGGCATGTCTCCTTGTCAGATGTATCTGGTGTGACTTAGGTTGTTTCCCTCTTGAACCAAAGATGACTGGAAGCCATCTTGGTTGACACGAGTGACTCTACTTTGTTTTATATACTTTATGCTTTCTTGACCAGGCCAATGCCATTTTACTGGTCCTGCTCTCCGCAATGTGTGTGTGTGTGTGTGTGTGTGTGTGTGTGTATATATATGCTATATGTGTGTATAAGTAATATGTTGTAGAAATAGACAATGATAAGCCTAAATTATATTCACTATTTCTACTTATATCTTATCCCTGTTCCTGACATCGGTTATGTTGAAATTGCTGTATAACCAAATATGTGTTGAATATTTTATAAAATCTTAAACTAGAGTCTTTAGCAAAGGAACTATATGCAGTTGAATGTTTAAAATTTTTGATTACCTCTTTTTCCCCATTTTATGCTCAAATATTTTCTAAATGTAGAGAGTATTTGAGCTGTTGGAATGATCCATTCAGAATCTTCCAGGTGTGTTTATGTAACTGATGGTGTCTGGGCATTTTCATGTACCTCTTCCATTTGGATAGTGGGGTGAACAGACAACATAATAAAAGGTGAACATGACATCTTTGTTCTTTCCCCAATGGAGAAGGTGCTTGCTTTTTTTTTTTTTTAACCTGTAACTTTTGCTTCTTCAGTGTTCTTCAGAGACTTCAGTAAATGATTCTTTCCCATGCCAAGTGGTTTACTCCCATTTCTCTAAGGTTCTTGTTTTTTTCTTTGTCACCTAGGGTTTGTCTTGAAGCACAGGCACAGATGTGGCTTGGGTGAAGGGCAAAAACAAGATGGGTATAGGAAAGCTCAGGAGCTCTTTCCTCATGAAGATGAAAAATTTCCTGAGTGTTTTCCCCTAACAAATAAGAAGATTGACTCTTCTTATTTAAGAATGTGTGTTTCACTCTCCTTTCCTCTGTGAGTGTTCAACATGGAGCAGCATCTTTTCATCCTGTTTTACATTTTTCATTTGTAACGACTCAATTACCTTTTCTTTAATATTGCAGTGGGCTTGCTGACCTAGTAATTCTCTCATCTCTAAGTCTCATCATTATTTGTGCTGGCAGTTTTACACACACACACACACACACACACACACACACACGTGTGTGTGCACACCAGAGGATGCATGTGGAGGACAGAGACAGTCCCCTCTTATAGGAAAGGCTTTCATCTCACTTAAGAGCTGAGTGTCAAGTGCACCACAAATGTCATTTCTTTATGTTTGGGATCACTTGTCAGGTATGTTATATTAGATTTAGTTGTGGTGTCACCAACAACAGTGGCACAGCTACTCTTATTTCATGAGAAATGTGGAGACAGGCACAGCCTGAGTGTCTAGGGAAGTTACAGTGAGTCTACAGGTTCAGTCATCCTGAATCTTTCTCTCTAGATCTGCTCCTTTGTCACTCACTGTCTGTAGTTTCCAAAGCCAACCTGTAGTTTGCAATATGTTCTATGTTCTTTTTCATTAATTGTTGTCAAATCTCTTGATAAATTTATGATTCCTAATTTGTGGGGATTAAGCAATGGGAAAAAGTGTAAATTTTCTAGATGTTTGAAAGGATAACTATCTCAACTCCTGGTGGGTGTGATGCTGGTAAAAACAAATAATATTAAACTAACTAACAACAATAGCAATACTAGCTACCATCATTGAGGATCTGCTTTGTTCCAGACACCAATGCAAGTGTTGTATGTATCATACATCATTTGAGCTACATCACAGCCCTGAAGGTGAGGTGTGATTTCTCCCACTTCACCATAGGTAGGTTGAATCTCAGAGGCAGAACATTCTTGCTCAGTAGGGCATACTACTGAAGAGAGAGGTAAAATCTCCCAGTGACTAATTCCTCCTTTCCCCCTGCACAAAAGCTTAGCTGTGGAGATAACTTGAAGACATTGAGAATGTCTGGTATGTTTTCTGTGTGAGAGAAATTGCCGACTGATGGAGATGCCAGAGGACGTGTGAGATAATGTGAGACTTCCTGCCTCTCAGCTGGTACGGCCATCTGCGAGCACACAGTCTAGGGGTGGAGAGCATCGTAGGGAGGAGTTGCCAGGCAAGGCCAACAGGACTCCCTGCCTCTCCCCCGTCTGCTCAATAGAGGGCATGGGTGACTTTAAACACTTTTTTGGTCATAAAATATACATAACATAATAGCTATAATTTTAATTCTTATGAATGTATAATTCTGTGACATTTAAATATTGAGTTGGCCAAAAAGTTAGCTTAGGTTTTTCCATATGATGGCTCTGATAGTATATAGTTGTCTTAACTACACTTGAAACAACTTTTTAAGATTGTATTGTGACAGTTGTCATATCAGTGTGCATTTAAAAAACTTATGAAAATTGGTGCATTTTTGTGTAGCCATTTAATATCAAAGATAAAAGAAAATATGCAACATTTTTGGTATATTATGCTTTATTATTTTAAGAAAGATAAAAATGCAACTGAAATGCAAAATACAGTTTTGTGCAGTGTGCAGAGAAGGTGGTGTGACTTACCAAATATGTCCAAAATGGTTTGTGAAGTTTCTTGGTGCTATTGACAATTTGCCCAAATAATTCTTTAATTTTTATTAAAAAATGTATTATTGTTCTATTACAGTTATCTCATTTCCTCCCATTGCCCTCCCTTGCCATGCTGAACCCATCCCCTCTCCTATAGTCAGTCCCCACCCTGTTGTCCATGTCCATGTGTCACATGGACATGCTCTTTAACTAAACCCTCCCCCTTTTCTCCCCCCTTTTCTCCCTCCCACCCTCCCCTCTGGTCACTGTCAGTCACTGTTCCCTGTTTCCATGCCTCTGGTTTTATTTTGCTTGTTTGTTTTGTTTATTAGTTTCCTGTATTAGGCAAAATCATATGGTATTTGTCTTTCACTGCCTGGCTTATTTCACTAAGCATAACACTCTCCAGTTCCATCCATGCTGTTGCAAAAGGCAGGAGTTCGTTTTTTCTTTCTGCTGCATACAATTCCATTGTGTAAATTACCAGTTTTTTAAAAAAAAATATTTATTATTTTCAGAGAGAGAGGAAGGGAGAGAGGCAGAGAGAAAGAGAGAGACATCAATGTATAGTTGCCCTTCACCTGCCTCCAGCTAGGGACCTGGCTGGAGACCTGGCTCACAACCTGGCCATGTGCCCTGGCTGAGAATCGAACCAGCAACCTTTGGGTTCGCAGGCTGGCGCCTTATCCTCTGAGCCACCAGCCAGGGCAAATTACCAGTTTTTTTTATCCATTCATGCATTGATGTTGCCCAAATAATTATTTGCTGTGAGGCTCTCTTATGTGTTGAAAGATGTTTAGCAGCACCCCTGGCCTCTACCCACTAGAAGCCAATAGCAGGTGAGAGTTGACATGCTCGAAATATCTAAATCAATAAAATTATTGGTGAAAATGATGAATGCGTCACTTATTTTACAGAAAAGCTAAACGGATGTTTTGGCCAACCCAATACATTCACAACATTGTATAACCATCCTATACCACAAATTTTTCATCATCTTTTTTCCATTAAATAAGAACTCCCCTTTCCATTCCCTATAGCCCTTGGTAACCTCTGTTCTAATTTCTGACTCTAAATTTTCCTGGTTATGCCAGGAATCTCATGTAAGTGGAATCATACAACATTCATCCTTTTGTATCTGGCTTATTTCATTAAGCATAATGTTTTCAAGTTTCATTCCTATTCTAGCACATCTCAAAATTTCTTTCCTTTTAATGGCTGAATATCCCATTGTGTGTATATCACATTTTGTTTATTCATGCATCTGTTGATGGACTCTAGGTCAGATTTTGGGAGGGAATTCTTAGATGGTTCCCTTCCCAATTCCTAAGGGACTTTCATGCCACACATAGCGCACTCAGGGTTTTGTTTGGCACCAGGAGTATGTGGTAAACCATAGTGTCTTAGTTTGAGCTTCTAAAGCAAAACACCACACACTGGGTGGTTTATAAATAACAAAAACTTATTTCTCACAATTCTGGGGGCCAGAAGTCTGAGATCAAGGTGCCAGCAGGGTTCAGTTCTGGTCAGGGCCCCTTTTTTGATTGTAGACTGTAGAATTTTTGTTGTATCCTCACATGGTGGAGAGCAGAGAGAGAGAGAAGGAGCACACTCTCTTATCTCTTCTTTGACATATCTTTTTTTTTTTTTTTTAATTTTATTGTTGTTGTATTACATCCATCCCTTTTTTGCTCCCCTCTGTCCCCCTCCCCACCCACCCTTTCCCCCCAAAGTCAATCCCACCTGTTGTCCATGTCCATGGTTCCTTTATACTAGGTTCTTCTTATCTCTTCTTATAAGGGCGTTGATCTTGCTTATGAGGACTCCATCTTCATGACCTAATTTTGTCCCAAGAGCCCACCTCCTAATCCATCACTTAGGGGGTTAGGATTTCTACATACAGTTTTGGGGAGACATAAATATTCAGACCACAGCAATGGGATTCTAATACCTTCAGGATAGAGTACATAGAGTAAAGATTGGCAGTTTAAAGCCAGTTTCTACCAAGTATTTATTGAGCCCCAAGTAGGCATCTGTTGTTGTATTTGACAACAGGGGTGTCCATAAGCAATTAATGAATACACTGCCTGTCTTCTGGGGAAACTTGCCACAGGCCTACATGTATGCACACACTTACACTCCTTCATACTCCTATCACCATTCCTATTATGTACATGTACAATCTTTCGCTGCTTCCAGAGCCCTTCTCAGTAGTTCAGTAGCCATGGAAGTACGCAGCCAAATGAGTTTTACGGAAGACATTGATGGAAATATGAGGGCAAGATGCCTGTTACTTTGAGCGGTTAGGCATGCCTTTGAGAAGAGAGTTTGAACCAGATCATAGTGGGTAGTTATGATGTGTGTAGGCATATGGGAGGTAGGGTGAAGTGTATATTGGAACAAAGAAGCTATGTGAGAGAAGTCTGAGACTTGAGACAGTGACAGTGTGGCAGAATTCCTGGTGAGAGATTTGTGTTGAATAACAGAAATGAGATGTGCGACAGGAAGGGAGGAACATGTTGTGGAAAGCTTTTAATTCTGGGCTGAGGATGTTGGGCTTCATCCTGTGAGCAGTGTGGGAATTTGGGAGAGATAAATGATACAGTCAATCTGAATAATCTGTAAATCAATAATATGCATTTATTAAGGGGCTCGTATGCACAAGAGGAAGTATTAGGTTGGACAATGGGGATAGAGGTAGATGAAAATATCACTTGGGATGAAACATGGCAACCAGTTCAGTTTGAGTGATGGAAGAGAGAAGCCAGAAAAGAAGGTAGAAAATGAAGATCTAAGGGGAAGAAAACTGAAGCTTGTGATCCCAAAAGTTAGCAGTGGGGAGTTTGCAGGAGAGCTTGGTTATCAGTGCTGAAAGTTCCATTAAGATCCTAATAGGGAAGGATGAGACTTCTGTGATCGGCTCTAACACCCCTCCAGTGAACGGTAGAAGGTGGTTGAGTTTGTGAACCACTGAGTGAAGACCATGCTCTCCAGATATGTGATAGTGAAGGGAAAGAGGTAAGTTCAGGGGTAGCTGGGGAGGACAACATGCCTAAGAGAATAGACTATCATTGTTAGAATAAGGGGAAACCAAAGCATGCTTTACACTCATGGGAAAAAAGTAGAGGAGAGGCACAGTTTAATTTAAAAGCCAGAAAAATAATCAAAGGAACAAACTTTTTATAAATGGTGGTTTAGCAAGATGGATCGAGCAATAGAATGCAGACTAGACTGGCCTTTGGAAGTGACCAGAGGCCTGAAGACCATTTTGGGACATGCTGGTAGCAGAGAACTACAGCCTGGACAGACATCAAATAAAAGGGTAAAAATAGTTATCAATTATGCTTCAGGGAAGAAAGAACAGGATTTGGTATATACAGTAATATAACATCCCAGGAATGTTAGCAGTAAATAACATCCCAGGAATCCCCAAGTTTGGCTTGGGTGATCTGCCACATTTAACATCCTCAGGCCTTTTCTACTGTACTTCCTAGAAAAGTCCAGGCTCATCATGACACCCTTGTCCAGGGCCTCCAACAGTGACCTAGAAGAAGCACCAGGCTTCCAGTGTTTCTTTACACCATGTCCTTTTGTATTAGGATCAGTATTATGTGATCTTCCGAAACTAATTGCCCTGATTACTGTGCACACACTGTGTCATCTTTCTTCCCGTGACTGTGCAGCCTGGCAAATCGGCTGGATCATTGGGGGAAGAAAGAGACAGGAAGGCCACATTCACAGGGGCAGGTCCACGCTCAGCATATCTGCTCACATAATCGTTTTGTTGTCAAAGCTGCTTTTTTTGTTTTCTCCCTTTCGCTTTGGTTTCAAACTTATTTTTGGAGCATTTTAGTGACCTTGAACAGGAAATGAAATGGTGATGCCACTTCTCAAGAAAAGTGTGTTTAAAGTGGGCTGGCTCATGAAAGAGAATCATCAGAGTTCCCCGAAGGGTCCACCTTCATGTGCTTTTCAAAGAGAAAACCTGCTTCCTTTTATTCACACGTAAAGCTTTCTCAGCCTCCTCTCCTCTTCCATTGCTTTCCTGCATCACAGATTTTTTTTATCTTTGGAGTTTTGTGGTCTGGACACACCATTTATTCAATAGCATGGTCATTTTATTTCTCACTTCTCTCTCTGTGTTTTCTTGCCATCTCACTAATTTCCATCACTGTATTGTTGTAAGAACATGCAAAACTGTTGAAATTGTGGACACAAAATACAGATTCAACTGTTGCTCATGAGTTTGGTGCATGTTTGGGATATCTATTTTTTAAAAGATTATTTATTTATTATTTTTAGAGAGAGGGGAAGGGAGGGAGGCAGAGAAGGGGAGAGAGACATCAATGTATGCTTGCCTTTCACCTGCCTCCAGCTATGGACCTGGCTGGAGACCTGGCTTGCAACCTGGTTATGTGCCCTGGCTGGGAATCAAACCAGCGGCCTTTGGGTTCACAGGCTGGCACCTTATCCACTGTGCCACCAACCAGGGCTTGTTTGGGATATCTTAATGGCAAAATGGAAATGTTAGATGTAGTCTGATGGCAATAATGATGATTCTTCCATTCTGTATGGCTCTTTCTGTAAGTTGAAGAGGGAGTTTAAGGAGAAAGAATCATGCAATTATGTTTTCTGATGACAGAGCCATGCACATCTCCTCTCCCTCTGTCCCTTGCTTCTCTGCCATCCACAGGAGTCGTTCACACTATCATGAAAAGGAGTAAGATTAGGCTTTTGGTGTAACTGGATACATACACTGCATATGGCAAGAAGGCGATGTGGGAAAAGAGAGAAGGAAGGAGAAGGAAGCTGATTGCCTAGAACCAGAGCTGGGATAAGAACCTGGTACTCTGAGTGGGCTGCAGCAAAGGCCACAGTCAGGCCTGGGCTTGGCTGAGTGCCCAGGAGCTGAGCAGAATTGAAGAAGACAGTTTTAGTTGGAGGGAGAAGGAGAGGGAGAGAAACATTGATTGGTTAACTAGGGACTGTGCCCTGACCGGGAACTGAACTGTGACCTTTTGCTGTGTGGAACAATAGCCAACCAACTGAGTCACGTTGGTCAGGAAACTTTGCTCTGCTTGGTCTGGGTTATCTAATCTGCAGCCAGTTCAGAAGTAATTTAGGGGCTTGACTCGGGCTTCTAAATTGAGCTCTCCTTTTATGAGGATGCCCAAGGAAGAGGCTTTCTAGCAACATCCTGTGAACAACTATTGGACCCCTTGTGAGCCCTGGATCCCAGGTGTGGGGATGGGCAGAGGCTTTAGAGCCTGTAGTGAGAGGGTGGATTATCTCAGCCCCTGTCTGTGGGAGCAGGTGCCACTGTAACACATGGAATATGCATAAAAGTCTTCCTCACTTTGTACCTACTCCTACAATGTCTTTCATTTTCTTTTGTTCTCGTTGAGTTTTATCCAGCACAAGGGAGTTCTCCTTTTTGGCAGACTTGTTTCTTCCTCCAAGCTTCTACCTTTGTTTATTCTTCTCTTGATATTTATACATATATGCATGCACACATATGATCCCTGATAAAATTTTTAAAAAGAGTGCACTACATTCTTTATGGCTAAAGGGAAAAACCCAAACGATTTATTTTATGTAGAAAACATGTTTTTGGTGACTGGACATCCATAGAACTCTCTCTTTCAGGCACTTACTTATTTGACTATTTTCTCCCTGAGGAAGCTGTCATGTGGGTGAACCAGAGCACACCAGGTAAGGGCTCCTTACTTACATTTCATAGTTCAGATGTGCTAATGTCTAAATACGATAACTTTTGGAGATAGTTGATTTAATAAAGCAAATGAACCTTGCTTTCATATATTAACACAAAAAGATGCTTTATCTAAAATCAATGTGAAATTTTTCTCCATTAATATATCTAGTCTTAGTCCCAAGTCTGTGAGACTAGAATGTTTGAAGAAATGATGAGACAATAGAAGCAGCTCTTACTGAGGGGATGGAATTCAATACTTTTGAAAGATGTAAAAAAGTATGAAAAATATGTAGGTAGATCCTCATGTTGACTTTAAGTGAAAGGAGAACTTACTTTTCTATTATAATTTTTGGGTGGGGGACATTAGAAAAGAAGTAAAATTATAAAGTTGTGTCTTCAGAATTTCTTCTTTCCTTTGGAATTCAAAGCAGACAATTTCTTTCCAAAGTACTAGCTTCTTTGAAAATAAATTCCTTTCCAACAGTTAGTGCCAAATAATTCAGCAAAAATTATATTTTCAAGAGTACAATCATAAGTAATTCTCACCATGAGAGAAGTTGAAAAAGTGTGTAATGCCTCTTAATATATACTGTATATCACAAGAATAACCATGATTTAAAAAAAGAGCACAAAGTATTGAAAGAACACAAACTATGAGAAGACTAGTAAATGTGTTAATTTATTTTACCGGCATGAGGGTAATGGAGCTGCTATGATTGACAATTATTGTGTGATATCACTAAAATTCATAATGTGTGGGCTGTTTCCTATACTGCAGATAGGTTTACTATGAGTTGATCCTGTATAGGTGACATGTGAGGGGAATGCAGCTGCAATTTAGGAAGGGAAATGGCCTGGGATGATAGCCCAGCTGGAAGTAAGGATATTCCGGGGTTGGAGAGCAGTGTAGTTAAAAGGATTTAGTGACTAGGTTATCAAAGTCCTGGAGGGTTTAATCATTGACTTCAAGATTTCTTCTGCTGCAGTGAATTAAATAGGAGAAATGATGTACCAATCATAGTCTCTCCAATCAGGTAGGTTAAAATCGCACAACTCCAGAGCAAGACAATTCAAGATCAAGTGTTTAGGGTAGAAATGGAGCGAGGTGGTGAGACTGTTGAATCAGCTACCATGGGCAAAGGGCAGATGGGAACTATCAGGTCATGTGGTCTGTCAGCTGCTAGTCTTGTAGTTCTAGGATATTTTTCTTGGGTGCTGAAGTTTTTGTATAAATTCTAATCGACTTGAAATCTAGGATCATAGTATGAAAGGTTTTGCATTTGTTAGACATTTTAAAAGTATGTATATTGTTAGTCATACCTACATTACAGGTTAAAATTATTTTTGTATCCTCAAAGTGACATGGTGGAAAGGGATGAGCTTTGGGCTTGGAGTCAGATGATGTAATTTCCAGATCTGGACCTGCTTCTTCAAACTCTCTGGACTGGGGCAAATCATTCAGCATCTGAATGCTCAAGTTATTTTGTTTGTAATTGGCAATATTGCCATGGCTCCCTTCTTCTCTGAGGGAGAGGCTCTGATCATCAAGAGCTGCTGTTCTTGAGAGTTTTATACTAATAACAATAATAAACAAAAGGGAGATTTCCCACCTGTCATTCCCTTTCACAGTTTTAGTTTTGTCCTGTTATCCTTGTTTTAATGATGTCGATGATCAATATCATTTGATGGTGTATCTTAATTCCTTTTTAGGAAGCATATATAATACACTTTAAAATAAATACTGTCTTATTATCTACCTCTTAGATGTTCTGAAGTCTGTAATTTAGTTCTGAGACATATTTGGGAATAAATGTGCCTTTAGTTAGTGGTTTAATAACATTGATACATTTGATTTACATATTAGTATATTTATTATAGTTTGCCCTGAACTTTAAAAAGTATTTAGAGCCTAATTTATGTATACTATAAGTGCTATTGTTACAGAGTGGGAGAAAGCCAAAATCCTCTACTCTGTGATTTGGAAATGGGGGTGGGGTGAGGCTCAGTGGATTGGCCTTTGTCCTTTGTACCCCAAGAAAGTAGGAGGGGCCTTTCCCAGAGGATAGTGATGAAAAGGCTTACTTACCGTGCTGCGCAAAATTCTGTTGGTGGTCAGAACTGTTTATTGTACACATTAGGTCAAAGGGGATTTCAAAATAAGGCAGTGGCCCTTAAGGAGGCCCTTGCCCAGGCTCTGGCTCTCTCATTGTCCTGGAGGACTTGCAGACAGGCACGAGGCCTGAGAAACGGGAAAGAACCCACCTGGTTTGGTGGGGGCAAAGTGGGAGAAGGGAGCCATGCAGCTTGTGCAAAGACAGGAAATTACCTGTGGTGTAGGAGTTGGGGAGCGTGTGCAAGATCCTCCCTTAATTGAGGGCAACAGCTGCCGGGAGCTTTGAATTTATGACTGGAAAATGCTAAGCTGTGATCTGTTGTTGTATTCCTAAAAGATGGTCCCTGTTGCTTGTCTATTTTAAAACTAGCCTGATCTGACAGGACTGTATATTTTGGGTGTTTTTAAGGGGAGCAGGATGTAACAGTACCTTTAATATAAGTTTGTATAACCTTCAAAAAAAACAAAATACCTTTCCTTTTTATCAAACTCTGTTATTAAGAGTCATTTCTGGCTACGGGCAAAATGGGCGCATTAAAACTGAGGACTCCTCAAGGGTCCTGTTATACCATCAGGGGAAAAAATGACATTATTCCATGTGGTTTGCTGAGGAATGGGGAGCACATACATTTTGTTATTGCTCCCTTCCATACTTTTGTGATGGATGGAGCACTAGCCTGTTAAGGAAAATTATAATTTGAAAGAGCTGGCTGTTTCTTCCCCTGGTACAAATGGAAATCCAGGAGAGGTGACTGAATTATTTAGAAAAACATGGCAATGGCTTCTTAGGTTCTGAAACTCAAATACCCTGACCACCACCACTTTTGCCTTCATTAGAAGAGGAGGCTTTTGCTAGGAAAGAGCTAAGGTGACCTGCACATTTTATTGCTGTTCTCTTGGGGTGTATGTCCCTTGCACATGTAGGTATCCCTAGAACTATGGTATGTGGGGTGTCTGGAACTAAGAGAGGAGAGATGAAAAAAGACCATCAGTGAAGGTAGCAAGGAAGGGGACAGGACCATGGCAAGTGGGTAAGATCTACAGACAAAAGCAGCTAGGAGGAAATTCCCATGAATGGCAGTAGTCCAATAAACTTTAGGAATGTTGAGATGTTGTTTATGCTATGTTATAATTTCCTTTCTGTTATTCCAGAACCATGGGGAGGAATCTGTTAAATCCTACAGTCTTCTGTTGGTAATACTTTAGGGAGTAAGGGATGGGGAATTGTTCACTGCATCCTGAAGAGCACAGGATTTCCTATGGTTTAGGGGCCAAGGCTTGGATAGTAAATTGGATAGTGCAGAAAAGTGTAAACCCAGAAAACTGAACTGGGGGACACCCAGATTATAATAGTGGTAGAGAAACTTGTGAAATATTTAGAAATGAACATAAAGATTACTGGGTGATATGGAGGTTTAACATTCATGGTAAAGCAAATGGTTCAGTGAGATGCAAATAAATTTTGTCAGGTGGGTAGCACGTACCTGATGACCCTTTCCTCCCGCAAGATGCTTCTAAATAGTACATTTTATGGCCCTTGTGTATTGATCATTTTTGCATCTATTCACAAATTCATTTCAGCCTTGACCATACAGTATCAAGCCACACACTATGAAAAATAGACATTTATTGAAGAAGATATAAGATACAGGAAACATTGTACGTAGGACAATGACACCTCAGTCTCCTTTAAAGTGGGCACCTTAGGACCCACACAGTTCTCCCAATCTCCATCAGCTGCCCCATTGTAATTCCCTGAATCTCATTGATGGTTTGAAATCTCTTCACTTTCAAAGGTGATTTTAGTTTTGGGAAAAGCCAGAAGTCACAGGCTGCCAAATATGGGCTGCAGGGGGCTGAGTCACCTGGGTGATTTGATGTTTTGTCATAAAAAACTGCATGAGATGTGATGCATGAGCAGACATGTTGTCGTGATGAAGCTGCCAATCACCAGTTGCCCATAGCTGTGTCCTTCTGAATCATCTGAATGGTTTCTGCAGAGGAATGTTCAAGCCTAACGCAAAATTGGATGCAGATTCATTGCTGTACTCTCTCAGTCATTTTGAATGCGATGGCCAGTTCTTCAAATACCCATTTGAATTATTTTAGACAGTTTACTAATTTCCTCATTAATTAATGCATTAATTAAAACCTTGACATGTACTCATTTTGTATCAGTATGAGAATCATGAGCTTTAAAAATCATCTTTTAACACAGTTTTCCACGGTGCCGATGAGGTCACACTGATCCTTCAGATGACTACATGCTCAATTCCTTCCTTTCTTTAGTACCATGTTCCACTGCCCTATGGGGGATGTTGAGTAATTTCCACCTCTAATTCTCACTCATGAATTAGTGCTTACTATCTCCTTACTCTCTCAGGCCACAGGCAGGAAGCCCAAAGGAATAAGGGTTAGCTGCTCAAAGCCCCTACTCTGAATGGCGGTATGCTCAGAAAAAAATGATCAAAGCACCCAAGTTGGGGGCGGAAAACAAAAATGCAGGATCTCTGATTTCCATTCCTTTATGCTCTTTTAGGAAGTTGATTGTATGTGGGCAATGGTGTAGACTGAATTATTAACATTATATTTGAATTATACCATACAACAGTTATTATGACTAAAATGGATAATTGCAGTCAGTAATAAAATCAAGCAGTTAAAAGAATAGAGATTTCATGAAGATAGAATGAAATTGACAGGTTTGTGGAGCCATGGAGATTTACTCTTAGATTTACAAAGAGTTTCCTATCAGAGATACTGTCTTTCTTTCCTTCCAATTGTTTGATTTAATGTTATGTTATTCAGAGATGGAGGAATCTGGAACATATAATTTCCTTCCAGAGGGAGGGGAGAGGTCAGACCCTATGATCAGTCTTGCTAAAGAATGTTAATTTCATGTTCAGATGAATGGACTCTTGTCTTAGCCTGGCCAGCATAATAATACTTCTTGTCTTTCATTTGTACATTGTCAAGAAATTGATCTATAAAATGCTCCTCAGAAAATATTGGATTTCCCAGTTGGCATGTTTAACTATTTCAGATATAACTACAGACTTTTCTAGTATGACTTTTATTAACCCATACCTATTTCAGACTTTAAATTTTCATCCAGGCCTTCAGTTTTTCAGTATATTTTAAAATTAAATTCATTATTAAAATGTCTTTTTTTGTAATTTCCACCTCTGATAATGTAAACTCTGGCTTATCTTTATAACTTTAAAAATTATTAAAATAATATATCAAAACTACAAAGAATGGTAGAAAAAGTATAGATAAAAAATTAATTCTTCATTTTCCAGAAATAAGGACTATTAATGGCTTTGATATGTCATTTTAGATCTTTTTTCTATGCACAAAGATGCATATAAACATATTTAAAAATGTATGATCATGCTGTTTAAACTTTTTTTCACTTAAAGGAATGAAATGAAATCCTCCTATGTTTATAATGCATGTTCTATTAGAGTATATGTTCTTAAACGTGGGCTCTGGAGTCAGACTAGTTCAAATACCAGTTCTGGTTGTGTGAATTTGGGAAATTACTTAGCTTTACCTAACCTCAGTTATTTCATCTATTACATGAGTTTAATTTTAATTACCTACTTTTAGATACATTGTAGTGATTAAATAAAATAGTGCATGTAAAGTATCCAACACATAAAAGCATTAGATGGTAACTCTTATAAGTTCCTTGTTATCAACTGTGACTATATTTTGACTAGTTTTATAGGTTGAATTTAAAACTGGATTGAGATTGAGGTAATGGGGGCAGGAGGGAGATTTTTTTTTTTGTTCATTTTCATAACCTTTAAAGATAATGTGTTTGATAATCAGAGGTTATAACAAAAACATGTGAGTAATTTTCTTGATGCTGTTATCCTTGGTCAGTGGGCTCTGACTCATTTCACTGCAGGGTTAAGGGTTATACACTCTGAGTGATTGTTTAGAGTGGAAGGTGAGCTATAGTATTCATTATTGGATCAGACTCTAGCATTCAGGAGACAACTGAACTTTTGTGGTTTTCAGCTGTGGAAATTTAATTTTGGTGGAATGGGGCCACTAATGATTAACAAAAGAACTCTATGCTTGAGTTCATCTTAACAGCTAAGCTCCTACTGGGTTTCTGGAGATGTAACAGTCACGCCAAATTAAGTTGCATCTAATTCAAAGCAGTATTTATTACAAACTGGTCATACAAGTGATTCTCAATCTCATGCCTTTTCTCTATTTCAATAGCAAGGAGATGTTCAAGCAAGGCAGGTAGCACATTTCAGGAATTTGGTTAATTTTGGTCCAGTCCTTTGATTATGATGTCAGAATGACTTATTAACCCTTTTTATATAAAGGTAATTTTATGCCAATATTTTATTTTCTCTTTAGGCATTTATGATAAGCTTATAATAATTTGAAAGTTTTTTTTGGTTAAAGAGTAGGGGATTTTATTTTCTGTTTTAATTGAACCAGCCAACTCACTATGACTTGGTTAAGGACAGGTAACTGCTTTTTTTTACATATATAATATTTGACCAGGCCCTTCCATATCCCGTCTTTTCAAAAAGATACTATAATTTTCAAACTTATTTTTTAAAAATAGCGACATTATTCTGAATAGTATATAGTATAAGGGTTGGAAAAAAAACACAAATTGGCAGGACGAAGTTCAGAGGGCTAAATGACTGTTCAAGTTCATCTGTCTGGCCAGTGGTAGCTCTCTCTTTAGATGCTAGAACTGTTGAGGTCCAGGTTTGGGTCTTGACTAGGGCATTAAATAACTTATTCCAGAAATATCCTATGAGGTGAAAATAGAGTCAAACATTTTTATATGCATATTGCAGAGAAAACCTTGTTCTTTTAGTTGTGTTTGAGATGAAAATGCTTGCTACAATTAACATTGATTCAAAATATGTTTCTTCATCTTTTATGCAAATTAAAATTGATCCTAAGTTCTGGCTTGTGTGGCTCAGTGGATTGGCACCAGTCTGTGAACCCAAAGGTCTCTGGTTCGATTCCTAGCCAAGGCATATAACCAGGTGGCAAGCCAGGTCTCACCTGGAGGCACGTGAAAGGCAACCATACATTAACATTTCCTTCCCCTTCTTCCTCCCTCCCTGCCCTTCTCTTTGAAAATAATAAATAAAATCTTTCAAAAAATAAAATTGATTCTGCAGATAATTTGGGTGGGTTGTATCTCTGAAAGGGTCTAGTAAAGTTGAACTAGCACTTTATTTTCATGTAATTGAGTGTAATTATACTGAGGTACTGGTGGATCCCTTCCTGACTAACCCAGGGCAGATTCTGAATATTTAAAGTCTTGACTGAAAGCATTGGTGGGGAAGGCTGGACCCCTGCCATCTCCTGATTGGTGCTGTGCTTTCTCTTTGTATTTTTATTTATTTGCAATGTTGCACTTCCTTGCCCAAGCCTCACAGTCCCCATTCAGACTAAGGTCCTTTCTACTGTCCCCATGGTTTTTTAAATGAACTATAAAGGGCTAGCCTATGTAAATTTTGAACTTAGATAACATTATGCATAAAATGTAATGAAGTAAAATTACATTTCATTAAAATCTGTCAATTTTAGCATTTTTATGGACTCTTTTGATGATTTCAATTCAACTGTCCTTGTATCTTGCCCTGGAAAATGAGAAGCTCAGGTCACTGCAACTTCTAGTATGTTGAGATGCCTCAATTTTATTGAGGAGTAATGGAAAAATATAATTGTATATACCTAAAGTGTACAATGTGATGATTAGATATGCACCTACATTGTGGAATGATTACCAAGGTCAAGATGATTAATACATGAATGCTTTTTTGTACTAATATATCTAATGACTTTTTAAAAGAGTAGCTATGTAAGAATTTTTTAATGCTTATGGAATTGTTCAAAAGCTTATCTATTTAATATTTTATTAGTCACATTATAAATTACTAATATTTCATATGAAATTTTTCAACACATTTTTATGTCTATTTTATACATATGGTGGAACAAAAATAGGTTGCTTTATGGAAAATAATACAATAACTAATAAATTATAATACAAGAATAAACTGTTTTGTGTACTCACAACTGTAAACATTTTGCCCCTCCCTGTATAAACATATGTATTTTTTCAGGGAAAAAATTATGATATATTTATTTATATATAACAAGTTTTCTGATGCAAAACACCATAATAAGCAGAAAAAAGAATATAAGACTTGAAAAGTGCTATCTTATAGATTCTGAATAAGTTATAAACAAGTATACTAGTTGTAGTACCTTAAATTTAAAAAATATATTTTAAAGTCAAGTTTAAAGGTAAACTTTCTTACATTAGTGTTGCTTTCCTTATGATTATCTCTCACCCAGATGATAAATTAGGTTTTTAATTTATTGATGTCATGGTATTATTCCTTTTATTTCTAAAATGCATTACAACTTACACTTTCACTTTCTAAGAGAACATAGTTTTCTCTGAGACTTATTCATGTATGTTATGTTAATTTGATAAAAGATGACATGGAATGGCACTGTGGTGCCAGAAGAACTTGTATTCATGTTCATAGTCAAACCTAGCTTTTATGAGTTTTCATCACCAAACAAGTTACCTGATTTATTTGAGTCTCAGTGTCCTCACTGATAGAAATGGGCTACGTGAGATTAAAGTAAAGACTTCACGGAGTGGTTGTACTAGAGAGTGAGTTTTTTTGGGAAATGCTTCCTTGGGAAGTATACTAATTCACTAACTATAGACTGTCTATATTCTTTTTTCTAGAGGTAGCCCCCAGCTACCACCTTATTTCCCTCCTTTATGCTTTCATCACTCTTTAATGCTTTATACTTTGCTTTCTTTTTGAAAGGTCTTACTAAAAATTCTGGGTGTGTGAGATTTTTAAAAAATTACTTACATAATGATAAGGATGATCTTTCCTTTGAAATATTACTCCCTTTTGTGCACTACAGAAAGCCTTATAGCTGTAATTTTAATTAGTCCTTGTTTACATATACCCATTTTTCCTTTCTTCATTTTCTATATTTTTTAAGAGTACTGGTACCATTCATTCCTTTTAATATAGACAACATTAAAAAGAGTACATTCACTTTGGAAAAATCTAATATGTAGAAAATGTATATGTCATGTAAAGAAGATAATACGTATAATATATGCCACCTTGTCAGGGCAGAGGAATTTCCCTGTCTCTGTGTGGCTGGACCTTCCTCTGGGTTGGCTGGGGAGACAACCTTGGGGTTAATCTTATCCATCCCACAGTCTCTGGAACACTGTGGCTCAGGAGGTAACCAACTTAGCAACTTGGAGCAGGCTGATGTCACCCCATGTGTAACTCTTAGACGTAGGGCCTCCTTTGTTCCAATGGGTATACAAGACTGCCCTTGCTGTAAGCTAAGTGCATGCACTGCTGTTGGGGGAGAGCAGAGAAACCGTGTGTGGCAGTGCTGACCCGCTCCAGCCTCCAGCCACATGGAAGCAGAATAGCGGGTGTAGAGATGCCCGGACTCTCTGTGGTCATTAACCCAAGTGCAGCTGTGATAAGGGTGGGCCAACCATGTATGGGGACACCAACACGTTTAGCTGCCCAGCCGTGTGGTCGTTAGCCCAGAACTTGCAATAAAGTATGTAGACTCTCCTAAAGGCTTGGTGTAAGTCCTACTTTGTCCCCAGGCAGGGGCCCTCCCTGCCATCATCACTTGATGGTCTTGTACCCAAACCCATTGGACCTGACACACCTAGTGAATGCTATTACATTTTTGGTATATTACCTTACTGAATAGTAATGAATATGTATATATCACATATGTCATATTAATAAATATGTATATCTCACATATAATAAATATGTATATATCATATACATCATATTAATAAACATGTACATATATATCCTGTACTGAACTTAAAAATTATTTAAAAATTATTTTTAAATATAATTTTATTGTTGTTGTTATACTGAACTTTTTAACTAGTATTTTAATACAACTTTTTATTTTAATAAATATACCTCCCATATCTAGTGCTGAAGCACATTTCTTTTCTTTTTTTTGTTTTTTTTTTTTTAAGATTTTATTTATTATTTTCAGAGAGAGAGAAGGGAGAGACACAGAGAGGGAGAGAAACATCACTGTATGGTTGCCTTTCACCTGCCTCCAGCTACAGACCTGGCTGGAGACCTGGCTTGCAACCTGGTTATGTGCCCTGGCTGGGGAATCGAACCAGTGACCTTTGCGTTCGCAGGCTGGCACCTTATCCACTGTGCCACCAGCCAGGGCTGAAGCATATTTCATTGTATAAATAGGCTATAATGTCATTGTTCCCATACTGCAGATAGCTAATTTGTTCAGTCTATTTCTTTTCAGTATTTATTCAAACAATGCTAAAACATCCCCATAACTAAATTTTGCCATAAATTAATCTCAGTTTTTGAAGTCTTCATAAACTTCCACCACTTTTAATACAATTACTCATTTTAAAATTTGGTGATGGTTTAGCAGTGGTTTATGATTGACAGCAGGGGAGCAGAGAACTGCCAGCCGAGTTTAAGAATCATTCCCTTTTCCAGGGGCCCATGCCATGCTGGCCTTGAAAGGGGAGCTGTGGTATCTGTGTTTGGCATTTGAGGGAAGAAGGGGTGACAGGGTCGGGCTATGCGGGGAAAAGATAGTGGTGTGCAGAGCAGACTAGAATGAGGAGCAAGTGCAATGGGCCTGGAGCAAGTCTGGTGGAGAATTTGAACTGAAACACTGACAGCAGGAATCTCCCTGCAGGGGACCTACCTATGCCATGGCTTAGCTGTACATCTGGAAGAAACAGCTTTAAAACTTGGGGGGGGGGGTGCTGGGAGAATGAGAGGATTATTAACAGAGGTCCGAAGGAAGGACAGCGATCATCTTGATTAAATGGCAGAAAAGGGAGATGGGAGGGAAAGGGATATAAAGTTTCAAGGAAATAATAAGTTGGAAGCAAACAAGGGAAGGTGCGCAGGTCAGCAACATCCACTGAAGAGAGGTGAAAGGAGATGAAGCCTGAGGAGGCCAGTGACTTTGTCCACAAGGAGAGGTTCGTTGGTGAACCTTGGGAGCCTGCTTTCAGCAGGGCCGCAGGTGTAGGAGATTGCAAAGAGTTCAGAAAAGAATGGGCCTAGACAGTAAGGTACAGCTCTTCAGAGAACTGTGTTTTATGATAGAGAGAGTGTGTATGTTTTAATGAAGTTTTACTGATACAGGATAAAAATAGTGCATAAAATTGAGGAGAGAGCAGGGTTCACTTCTTCATTCAGTGTATCATTTTCTTCTAGTGCACTGTGTGCTATGTATGCACGTCACCAGGCAATGGGATAAAACATTCAGAAGTAGTTTCTGCCCCAGGAAACCTGGGATAGGGAAGACAGATATTTACCGAGTGTCCCAGTTAGTTAAATACAAACTCTAGACAAATGGAATGTAGGAAAAGTGCAGGTGGCTGTGAGAGAGGATGAGCAAGAACTGGCCTAGCTTGGGGGTGGTGTCAATGGCATCAGCGAAGAAGAGCTGACAATGTGGAAAGGGAAGGGGCTGTGTGGACAGGGCCAGAGGAAACAGACAGGTGACATGGGAAAGTCCTGGGCTGGGTAGGGTGTGACTGGACTTGCATGTCCTATTGCAGAAGCCAAAAAACGTCTAGAAACAGGGAGGTCTGCTTTTTCTCTATTCTACGGTAGACTAAAAAGGTAGGTTATGGTGTGAATGGTGGGGAGCAGCCAGTACATGCCGAAGGAGCATTGAAGATTTCAGGGTTTGTTTTGCTTTATGTCAGGTTAATGCTACAAGGCAGTGGTTATTAACTCTAAATGCTGTTTCATTTTGCCGAAGAGCCTGAGAGATGTGTCCTGGGGAGGAACCATCAGACCTGCAGTTGTCAGTAGGTATGCCTTGTTTTAGGTAGCAAATGCATTTCTGGAGAATTGTGGCTGATTCCCATTTTTGTAAATTGACTAATTTAAAACACAGCAGGGAGTATGCTTTTTAAAAGAAACCTGTAGTGCATACCTTTTATAAACTATGGCCTTTTTGGAAAACAAATACTTTTTGCAAATCTCTCCTTCAGTGGAAGGGCTGAGAGCACAACTACACCGAGAAACATGCATATGCATGCATACTCAGCGTTCCACAATATTCAATTAAGTTCCTTTGAAAACAGGAACTGCTTCCCTTCATTTACTTTAGTCTGTAAATATTTTAGTAGGAAGGTCTCATCTCTCCATCATCTTTTTTATTTTTAGAAAGCCCATTGATGGAAACTAACTTTGGTTTCATTTCAAATGAGCATCACAACTTCTCAAGAATTTAAAGGAAATATTTTCAGGAGAATGGTGCAGGTGTCTGCAGTTTTCAGTATACACACTTTCCTTTCTTCATTTTCTTCTGGAGTAGCTGCTCAGAAAACAAATGATGTCTTTGTGAGAACCGCCAGCACTGATCTCCTTGATTACTCATTCTCCGGGAGTTAACGTAATCGTGTGACCACAATGCAATTCCGATGCTGTGGGATTGTGTTGTTGGGCCTTCCAGGGGCAACACATTGCAGACATATCCTGGAGATTGATTGTGATGTTTTTTTTCTTTTTCTTCTTCTTTTAGTGCTAGTTTCCAGGTCTATTGATAGGGAATTTATCTGGAGAAGAGTAGCTTTTTCCAATTGCTCATTTTCCTCTGAGAATCATAGATTTCTAAGAGAGTTCTTATGCCTACAGTTTGGTGTGACAGATGTTTATGTTTGATGCAGAATAAAACACAAAATATACTTAACCTTTATTCAGCCCGCATTATAAATGTATTCTACATGCTATCAGTCCCAGTGAATTATATTAATAACCTGTTATTGTAAAAATGTCAAGAGTATTTTCTGTCTCTTGGAATGATTATTTATCTGCTAAAAATAGAGTGTTTATTTTAACACGCTTGACAAGAAGAAGAAGACAAAATGTACCCTTTAGTGAAATGTTACTTTTCAAGCAGTTTTTCTTTCAGATTCGTCGAAAAAATAGCTGTAGAGGTGACACACAGAAAATCACTACATAGCACATAGGACCTGAAATCTCCCTGCCCCCCATTTGATTTTAAGAAAACATAGACTTTATTTACACCTACACTAACACATTTATTTCACATTCTGTAGTCAGGTTTGTCATTTAAAAAGAGAAAATGAAATGTTCCACATGAGTATGAAAAGAAAAAGACCTCCTTAATTTCTTCACCATCCACGTCCATCTGAGAGTCCATTCTTCTTGGGCACAGCTAGTTGGGAGATTGTGGGCTATCTGAATTGATTTTTGACTCAGACATGAATGCTGTGAAGAATTAACATAAGAAGTTGCATTGATATCTTACATTGCTGGCAAACTCCTATGGACCCTACTTGGTGATGTTTGCTGGTACTGTGGGTGAGCTGTGTAGTACTAGTCATTCATCCAGCTCTAGGTTTAAGTCATGAGACTAATCTTTGATTTTTCCTTGTAGATAGTTGAACATTGTGTAGTTGCTTAATATATACATATATGTTATGTATGTAAAATTATACCATTTATTCCAGCCATTAGGATGCTAGGATCAGGATTATGGCAACAACTCTCTGAGGCTCCTTCTTCCTTCCCAACCTTTCCTGTTTAAGGTTGCCAGATTCCTGTTTCTAATAGCAGCTTATCGATTCTTTTCTCAACAATTCCCAGTTGGTTTTCATTGCCTTTGACAGTGGAATACACATTTCAAAAAAGTTTTCAGAGCTATCATGACCTGATTTTGGTGTAGGTAATCCAACGTCATCTCCAGCTATTAAAAATAACTCTCCTGACCAGCTGGGAAGCCTTGTGGCTTCTTTCTGCCTGTGTATCCGATGTGCATTCCTAAGTTCTCATCTTTGCTTGGTTTGTTCCTGTGGGGAACCCTGACAGTCTCTTTACTTTTTCCACAGAGCTGCATGGCTCCTCTTTCCATCCAAGTTCCCTCCCTCTGGGTGTGCATGATAACTTTCCCCAGGATGAGATCAAGGTGTTGTTTCTTATCTATCTTATATTAAGTATCTGTTGGATTGTATCAGAATACATTTATATCAACTGGAGCAATTCTCCTTAAATCCAGGTAGAAAAATGAATGAAAGGAAAACTGAGGATAGGAATGTAAATGAAACAACAGCAACAGAAGACCAGGGGGAGTTCTTTGGGAATGGTTACCCAGGGGAAAAGAAGATGGAAGCCTGGTCATACAACTCTTCTGGAACATCAGGGCTAATCGAGCTTGATGATGCTTATGACCAAGGATTCCCAGAGAAAGCTCACCTGAGTCTCCCAACAGAGAGGCATAAGATGCCTGTGAGGATTTACACTGGTCTTGAGTCATTTAGCCTTCTCATGGTTCTCCCTTCTACCTCCCACAGAACCTCAATACTGTGTTGCATTTAGAGAGAGCTGAGGTGTACAGATACATATGGAACTGCTGGCTGGACTACATAACAGGGGAAGCAGAGGGAATGGTGTGCTGGCAGGTTATTACATCTAAACGTTGATTCCAGCTTTGTTGCTCCAGAAACTTTATCCAGCAAGATATTCAGAAGCTGGGGGTTTTCCAGATGCTAACTCGCACTATTCGAACTCATGGTGAAGCAGGTGTACGAGCCAGAATGTCAGTTTAGGCATTGACAGCGGTGGATATTGCTCTGCAGGAACCACAGTGTATTCGTTTCTGGGCACCCCAGTAACCAGGGAATCTGAGGAGGGGTGGTGCTTGCTGGTGGGCATGGCATCAGAGCAAAGGGTGGTGAGCCCCGTGAGGAATGCTTCCTTCTACCCAAAGAAAAGTCTGGAGGGCTATTCCTTATCCCACAAATAGAAATGGATCATGCCAATGTGAAGAGGTGAACTGAAACATGTGCTCCCCACTCCCCCCCCCCCCCCCCCGAATCAGAGAGAAGTGGTTTGGCTTATAGAGTGCTTGGTGAGGAAATTTAGGGAAGGGAAGGGGTCAAGGAGAGGATATAATCAGACCATAAAATATTACTTTGAAAAAAATGCACCACCACTTACGCTAATAGGAGTTATAGGGCTTTCTGATACAAACAGGTGGACTTACATTTTTAAGCCTTTATTTGTGATGTTGGAATGTTTTTGGATTTTAGATCTGTTGGGAGAAGTAGCTTCAGCTTCTCCTCTCAGTGATTACTGAGCTCAATATTTCTTATATCCTGTACAATTTCACTAACTCAACAAAGCCACAGATGCCGCTGACATTCAGAGCTGGAAGTGGTAGGCTTGCAAGACAGAAGAAGGGGGAGAGCCACTGTCACCGAGAGGACTGGTGGATTCAGAGTGGAGGAGGAGTGGGGTGGAGGCTCTCGGTGATAACACTGGCTGGTGGGTGGGTAAAGGGCTGTGGGAAGGGCAGAAGCAAGAGGAGAGGCAGAGAATGAGGATGGTGTGGGTGAAGTGTCTTTGAACAGTTTGGAGAACCTGAGCGTTGGGTGGCAGGAAACCAGGAAATCCATCCTGGTTGATGTGAAGAGGGGCAAAGTGGCTGACCAGAGGCAATCACCTGAGTTCCCCCTGCCTCTACCTTACCACCCCTATGCTGACCTTTGTCTAATTTTGGAACAATCACAGAAAGTCTTTCTTTAAGAACCATTTAGGCTTTTATCCAAGTGCAGACCATGCTCGCTGTAGAAAAATGTGATAAGATTGTAACCAAACAGAAGAACTTTTTCACTCTCAACTGCCAGAAACTCTAATTCAAACTGTGTTCAATAAAAAAGGAATGTGTGTGTGTGTGTGTGTGTGTGTGTGTGTGTGTGTATTATGTAAGAAATAAAAATATTCCTTGGCTTTGGATGTGACTTTAGGGACCCAAATCTCTCACTAGAACCAAGTCTCCTGCCCATTTCAGCTCTTCCTCCCTGTATTGTCCCACAGAGGTCCAAGTGAATATTCATACTAGTTCAAGTCCTTTGGAAAAAATGTGCCAATTGCTGATACCTGCACAGCAGGTGCTAAGGTTCTGTCCATGGGGCCATGCCCCAGCAGGCCATTGTGCTGACCCCTAAAGAATCATAGTTGGCTCTCATATTGAATTTGCTTCCTTGTTAATAAGTAGCCTGAGTGTGGGGAAGGGTGGTTTCTCAAGGAAAAGTCAGTAACTTAAAGACTGAGGGTTAGATGCAGGGCAGGAGGAAACATCAATACCCATTATACCCCTTTCTGCAGACATGGGTGGTCAGCAGCCTTGTCCTTAGTTCAGGTAACCTGGCATGAGACTCACCTGACTGATGGCAGGATAGCCGGAACTGGAGAGTCAATAAATCTAGCTCCCCACTCTTCCTTCCTCACAGATTGCTGGGGACACACCCTGTGGGGGAGGAAAAGAATGCATGGCTAAGATTACAGAATAATCTTGGTTATTAGTTGAGCAACTACTTTGTGCTGGGAACTATACTAGCATTTACCTCTTTCAGTTCTATAAATAATATACTCATTTTAGAGAGGAAAAAAACCATGAAGATAAAAGAGGCTAAAAAGATCTAAGATAATGTGAAATGACTTTATTTATTTGTGTGCTATCTGTGTTCTTCACTGGAATGTCAGTTACATGAGGAGATCTGTCTTTTTCACCACTGAGTTCTCAGGGTCCAGAACAGTGCTTGCAAAATAGTAGGTACATAACAAACAATCTTTAACTACATGGCAAACTAATGACTTTTATTGTATCCAAAACCCTCAGAAATAGTTGAGAACCAATTCCATTAGACACTTACAACTTTTATTGCTCATGTCATCAGTTCCAAACCCTTCTTAAGTTATATGTACATTACCCTTGATACCTATTCCAATTGTGCCTACCAGCCTGCACTTCCCTCAGCCTACTGTAGTAGGCTCCTTCCTTAAGCCACTCTCTACCCATGTCCCTTATCCTCAGTTGTCTGACTGAGAAAGTAACACTCATTGATTAATTCCTTTATATTGCAATAAAAGTCAGATGCTTTTAAAAATATTCCTGAGGCTGTCAAAGCTGGCCCATCCTTTAAAAAGCTCAAGTAAACTTTCTGTGTGCTGATAATAGCAAAACTTAGAAGCATTTCCAGATAACCTTTATAGGGTTTTGGTGGGGCAGATGTTTGCTCTCAGATATTTACAGAACTGAAACGAAGGTGAGGGATTAGAGGTTTGTGTGACTGCCAAGTGCAGAACTAAAAGAGAGAGAAAAACTATTGGGAAGCAGAGTATATATCAATATACAAAATGACTTGGAAATAATTAGAATACCGTACATGGAATGGGCTGCAAGTAGGTTGACTTACCAGCACTGGAGGCATTTGAGGGGTTTATAGTTTCTCACTGTCACCATTGGCCATTCCCAGATTGTGGGGACTTTGGAAAGGGCTGAAATGTGTTATACTATGCATAGATGTGCTACTAACTTTATTTAATATTAAAGTTGAGAAGCTATGGTTAAGAATAAGTGTGTGCCTAAGAGAGCATAAAGAAACAATAATGAGAAAGGGAGACTGGGAGGCAGAGTAGGGATGGAGGAGGGGAGGAAGGGAGGAGGGAGAGCAGGAGAGAGAGACTTCATGTAAGAAACAGACACTTCTTTCGTGCAGCTTTTGTTATTTATTTATAAAGGATGTACACTTTGTACCCACTTTGGCACCATTATCACAGCTATTGTGGGAGGATACAATTTTTCCTAAGCGTGGGAAGTGAAGCCTGATTTCTAGGCTTTTCTTTTGCGATCAATAACATCTGGGAGAGTGACATGATTGGTGACAGGAGCAGTGTGGAGCCTGTGTCAGCCGTGTAGGCCAGGTTCTTGCATGTGTTGTGTCTTGTAATGTTTAATACTTAGCTCCAGAGCACTTTATAATCATTACCCGATCTTCATGGCATCCTTGACAGGTAAGCAGTGCCATTCCCAATTTAAAGAGGAAACAATGGAAGTGATTTAAGATTCCGGGAGTAAATTTCAAGGCTACAAACATAAGCTTAAATGCCTTGGCTGTCAGTTTTATGCTTAAGTTCCTTGATGAACACTTTTGCACCAGCAATTCTCGAACTGGAATTGGCCCACAGATGTGTCTTTGCCAGCCCGGCGGGCCTAGCATTGCACAGCACGAGCACTCCCAGAAACTCAGATGGTCACCGGTCACCGGTCACCGGTCACCAGCACTGCTGTCTCTCACTTTGTCCAAATGCTGGTGGCTCATTCAGAGTGTTAATCCTGTGATTCTTTTGCTTAGAATCTACTCTAAACCTGAGTATGTTTGTGAATGTGCCGTTTGAGTAGTATGTTTCTGTGTGAGTATCTGTGTGTCAGTATATGTATATATGTGCACATGTCTCTGTGTTGTGTGTGTGTGTATTGGTGTAAATTTGTCTGAATGTGTGTATGTGGGTATATGTTTATGTGTAAATGTGTGTGTATGCCTGTGCTTGTATGGGGGCATAAGTGTCTGTATACATGTGTATATATGTATGTGCATGTTTGTGGTTATATGTGTGTATGCATATATATAGCATGTGTATGTGTGTGTGTTATCTTACTATTCTACTAGTGCTTTGTTGTTTACTACAATACTTTTTTAAAAAGGTTTTTATTTATTTATTTTTAAAGGGACAGGAAGGAAGGGAGAAGGAGAGGGAGAGCAAAACTGATGTGAGAAGAATCGTGGATCAGCTGCCCCTTGTACACACCCTGACTAGGCACTAAACTCGCAACCCAGGCATGTGTCCTGACCTGGGGTTGAACCAGTGACCTCTTGCTTTGCAAGATGAAGCCCAACCGACAACCACACCAGTCAGGGCATTGCTTACTACTTTCAAAGACAAACTGAACTTTTTTATTGTATCATTCTGCTATCAACCTTCTGAATGCTAATAAAAAAAGTTTGTTTTTTTCCTAGGAAAAATATTGTGTGCTTCCTGACATTTTTGGCAAGTCATTTTCTACTCGTAATGGGAAGTTTTGATAAAGTGAATTATCTTTTGCCATGGTTGTTTTTCTTTGTATTTCCCTGTGTCTACCATTCTCTCATGTTTCTGTTGAATTATTATTTCCTCTGTATTACTTTACAAGTTGTAATTGCTTTGTTATCAGAAAGAGAGAGGTGGGTTCATTTTATCCTTTTATCACCTTGGTGAATGAATTATAGCACTCCTCATTACCATAGCTTTGTTCTGTTAAGTTTTTAATGATAATTGCCCTTGCAATATAAGCTATAGAAGTTTTCTGGTTAAAGGCTGAGAGAAATGAACAAGGCAGAATATATTTTCAAAAGGTGTTGATAAGGAAATTTCATGTTTCATTTAAAAGCATGAATTAAATGACAAGAACCTTACAAAATGAAATAAGATGGACACATGACATTGTCAGAGCAAGTTCGGGAAACATACACATGAGCATGTAGTTAACTGAGACAGAACAGGGTGTGGCTTGATCGCTCATTCTGTATCCCCACATTCACAATGCTTTCAAATGTTTTTGTCTTTCTTCTTTCTTTTTCACATGGGTGCACCCCCATTTCTGTTCCTTAAATGTCAAATTTCTTCCTGATTTTCTACCTCTTGAGGGAACACAATTTGTTTACATTCAGATTGTTAAACTGGGTTTAACAGAGGCTGGATTTGTGCAAACCAAAAGCTCCACACTGCCCTCTTCTGTCCAGAAGGGGTATTGCTTGATAAACCAATCATCAAATAAGGTGAAACCTTGTAGTACTTGAGAAGTATGTAACAGTACCTGCGTAAGAGTTAGTCTGTGGAACAGATAAGGAGGTCGAGGAGCAGTAGAACAAGGAGTTTCTTGCTCAAGATAATCATAGAGTGAATTTGAAAAGAAATTGTATGTCTTGGAAGGAGAGTCCTTCATTCACTTTCTTTGATTCAAATCTAATTAAGCTTCTGTTACTCTCCCCAAAATCTGAGCTGGTCCAATTCTAGGACTTTACTTTTGAGAAGAGATAGGGACCCTCATTCCATGTTCCTTTAGCCATTTTGACCAAGGTGAGAACAATTTATACCTGCCCAGTTTTTTGAAAAACAAACACGAAAATCTATCCCTTTGCCCCACCCCCCAGAAAGCCAAGAGAACATATCCCAGCATGTACAAGAACATAGAATTGCATATGCTTGAGATTTTCTGATCCTCACTCTACTCTGTCTAGTTGCAGGTGTTATTTGGCCATTCTACTTCTAGCTTGAAGGGAGATCATGTTTTAACTCTTTCCACATTCTAAATCCCATCCAGAATTTCTTGCTTGGACCAGTGGAAGTTGTTTCCTATTCATAATGTAACATTTTGATAAAGTAAATGATCTTTTGTGTCATCGTTTTCCTTTGTATTTCTCTGTGCCTACCACTCTCTCAATTTTAAATTTAATTAAATTATGATTATTATTTCAAAAAGATTTTATTCAATATTTTTAGAGTGGGGGAAGGGAGGGAGAAAGAAAGGGAGAGAAGCATCAATATATGGTTGCCTTTCACCTGCCTCCAGCTAAGAACCTGGCTGGAGACCTGGCTTGCAACCTGGGTATGTGCCCTGACTGGGAATCTAACCATTGACCCTTAGGTTTGAAGGCTGGCGCTCAATCCACTGACCTGCACCAGCCAGGGCTTAAATTAAATTATTATTGTCTCTGTTTTACTTTACAAGTTGCAATTGCTTTTGTCATAATTGCCCTTTACTAAAAACTGCTTTCTACTTTTCTCCCAAGGTGTGGGTAAAGAGATGGATCAGCTGCTTTGGGGTTAGAAAGAAGTTTTCATGTTGGCTCATAAAGAGTCTTCTCCTGAATGCCAGTCAGTTCTACCTACCTGTAAGTTAAACCCTCTTGCATTCAAAACTGTGTTTATTCTGTGGAAAGTGTTTGTGCTATTATGGTGAATAACATTCACTTGTACATCTCTTAACACCTAGCATGGAGTCTCATGCATTCTTGATCTCAATAAATATTCGTTGAGTGAATGAATTGAACATTTGTTTCTGTGTTGAACTTATCTGGAGTCAGATGGAAGAGCTTAGAGTTTTGAGCTGTGGGCCCCTGGAATTTCTGTCTTCACACTTGACCTTTTTCCTGAAACTTGCCTCAGGCCTGTTCGCTGGATGTTCCAGACTTGTTTCACTTTTTGATGACGCTCAGCAGTTCTTGCTAACATCTGGAGAGAGTTCACCATAGGGGACCTGTGGACCAAGCCAATGCCACCTTTCCCTGTAGCCCAGCTGTAATTAATTACTTCCTTGCAGTAACTAGAGCCAGACTGTGCCTTGTTACTTGTTTCTGTTTCTGGTTTAAAGGATCCCTTCAACTCTCTGCTTGTTTACAACGCAAAGACGGTTGTTCGTCCTGAGTTGGTTGGTTGGATAAGACATTGCATTTCCCTCTCCAAATTCTCCTTTCTCCCTCAGATTCTTCCCACATCATTTTTCTAGGTACCTGGGGGAAGGGTGATCCAAAATCATACTTCTATCATTTTATATATTCAAAAGTACTTTTATTTGCCAATGAATGTGCTTTCAGTTAATGTTTGAAATTAGAAGTTAGATCTTCTGATTCTTAAACTAGTGCCATATTCATGTTGTAGTCCTTTTGAGGATTTAGTGACTTTTAGAAATATGTGATTGACTTAGTGATACTTACTATGGCTCTTAATTATTAATCATTATGACACTTAATTGTATTCTAAATCAAATTTTTCTGTTTTCCTTGATGGCCTGAAAACTTTGTAAGGGTTGTATGTGTATGTGTGTGTGCATGCGAGTGTGTGTATATGTCTCTCTGTGTGTACATATATAGTCACTTTATCCTTGATTGCTTCCTCCAGACTTCTGCCTCTATTATCTTTCTTCAGACTATAATTATCCTAGAAATTAATAAGCTTATTGGTTTAATTGTGTGCTCTCTTCCTGGATCTTTCTGTAATACTGGCAGCTGATGGTCAGTTTTCCCTTCTCTTAGCATTAAAGACAGGGCACTCTCCAGATGATATGGTTGTATCTCAGGTAATTCCTTTAAAACACATTTTCAAATATGAAAAATTTCAAAGATACACATAAGTAGAAAAAATAATACAATGAACCACTCAGTTTCAATAATGGTCAACTTTGCTATTCTGATTTTATCTATGTCCACATACTTTATTTTTTCAGAGAATAAAGCAAATTTCAGATTGCATATCATTTGAGCTATAAATAATTCAAGATGTATTCATGACACATAAAATAACCCCGATGGCATTAGCACACCTAAGCATTAATGATAATTCCTAAAAATCACTCTGGAGTCAGTTTGAGTTTAATTCCTTTGTGCATGCCATCTACTTTGAAATATAAATCAGTTGTCAGAATTCTTCTCATACTGGATTTGACTGACTGAACCCTTGTGTGTCTTCACTATGTCCTTCTCTCCTTTGATATTTTTTTGTAAATTAGTAATAAGTTATAAAAAAAAGTGCTGTCCAATAGGGCCATGGCTGGTGTGGTGCAGTGGATTGAATGCCATCCAGTGAACCTGAAAGGTTGCTGGTTCAATTCCTAATCAGGGCACATGCCTGGGTTATGGGCCAGGATTCTGGTTGGGGGCATGACTGATGTATCTCTTGCACATGTTAAAGTTTCCTTCTCTTTCTCCTTCCTTTCCCTTCTCTCCAAAAGTAAATAAATAAAATCTACAAAAAGAAGTGCTATCCTAGAAAAGTATAGTGTAAGCCACGTATGTAATTTAAAATATTCTAGGTACTGTTAAATTCCCCTCCATGGAGATTGCATTCTTTTGCACTCTTTCTAGCAATGTATAAAAATACTAATTTGCCCAGCGCCTAGCAAACACTACTCTGTCCTGTCAAGCATAAGAGTTTTTGTCAATCTTACGTGTGAGAAATGGTATCTCAGGATAGCATTCTCTTAACAAGAGCCAGTTTAAGCATCTTGTCATGTCTAGGGCTATTTCCATTTCCTCTTCTGTAAACTCTCCAAATTTTTTGTCCATTTTCTGTTAGATTGTTGATCCTGTTACTGTCAATCTTTACGAGTTCTTTATGTATAAGGAATATTGGATCTTTGAGTTGGAGATAAACTGCAAATGCTTTTTCTTCACAGCACCATTCTTTTTAACCTCTTCATCTGGCTTTTCTTTCCTCCCACTTTGTGGTCCTGCTCCACAATTCTGTGTCACTCCTCTCAGGATTGCTCTTTCCCCGTATTTCTCGCGAGCGCCTTTATACCAGGCACTTGGCACACGTATCCACACTGTGAACTCTTCAAGGGAGGGACTGGTGTTATATTAATTTTTGTATCCTTAGCACCAAACATGGTGGCTAAGTCAGGTGAGAGGTTTGACATGTTGATTGTTTAAACCTCTATGTTGTGATATTAAAAACTTCCAATTCTTGCCACCTGGAATTTCCCTCACTCTTTTTATTGTTTCCTAGATATGACCTGATTGAAATTTTACCTATGTTTTAAAAGTGCTTAGTTGTGCCACTTTCTTTAGGAAAACTTTCTTGATCTCAATGTGCTATTTTCTTTCTTTGAATCTTTTATACTTTATACTGCTCCTTACTGCGTGACCCTCTTCCTCCTAATTATATCCTTTCCAGAGCCTAGCACACAAGCTACAATGAAAAGAGTAGCTGTTGAATTAAACTAAATATAAACAATATGTTTTTAATCTATCATGTGTACTTAAATCTTATCTTTCCAATCTAAGTTTCCATCATAAGCTTCTTAAAGGCACACCAAATCAGACTCAAAGCCTGAAAGTATTTTAAACACTTGACTAATAATCTTATTAAATAAAAATGTACTAGGTTTAAAAATGGACAATAATAGTTTTAGTGTTAGTTGCAAGACTGAAGGATATTCTTCTAGAGACAAGAATCCATATACTATAGCTGGGAAAAGGATGCTTTCTAGCCCAAGTTTAGCTGTAATTGGCAGATAAGTAACTTAACCTAGAGAAGTTAGTTAGTCACCTGGGTAAGTTACTTCAGTAGGCTGTTTCCTTTCTTTTTTCCTTTCTTTGGGGAGTGGGTACAGAATTTACTTGCAAACCACTGAGTTACTCATATTATTCAGTTTATAGAACATTATTTTCTTTGGGCTACACAATGCTGTTTCTATTTTAATTACATTTAATTGCTCTTTATCTCAGAACCCCACCCCCATTCCTGCTTACCTTGTCAGCATTTACTTGAATGTGTTTGATACATGTCTTCAGATATGCATGTATCCTTAAAAAATATAAAAATGTTTCCTGTGACTTTGAATTTGGCCATGTGCCTGTTTTAACCAATAAAATAAGGAAGAATAACAATATACCATATTTGAGTCTAGGCCTTAAGAGGCATTATATATTTTCATTACATGTTGATTAAAAAGAACCTGTGAAGCCCTGGCTGGTGGCTCAGTGGATTAAGCTCCAGCCTGCGATCCCAAAGGTTGCTGGTTCGATTCCTCAGCCAGGGCACATAACCAGGTTGCAGGCCAGATCTCCAGCCAGGTCCGTGGCTGGAGGCAGGTGAAAGGCAACCATACATTGATGCTTCTTTCCCTCTCTGCCTCCCTCCCTTCCCCTCTCTCTAAAAATCATGAATAAAATCTAAAAATATAAGTATCTGTGAAGATTGGGACAGGAACTGAATAAATAAGATCGGTGTATGGGTCATATATGTGTTTTTCTTGTTAGAATTGAAAGGTATTCTTTGCCTTAGAAGAACTTGCAGTGGCTGGAGGGAGAATTGGTCGTTATAAAGATCTCCTCAGTGAACTTTGGGTAGCATTCCTAGCTGTGTTTCTGTGTGTGCTCAAGTATGCCCAGGGATATATAAAGTAAGTAGGTGCTTGAACTGGTTTTTCTCTATGAAGCTGCAGAAACAAAACCAAACAAAATAAAATCAAACCAAACCTTCCCGAGACCTGCCTTTTAGTGTTGTACACCCTTCATTTTTGTTAAAATTAAATTCTTTGTACATGTGCCAGGGGTTATTTTTGTCAATCTTCTTTACCTTGGATATACTGTAATTTGTAAGGTTTGTTCTTTTTTCCCCTTTGTCTGATATGAACTGCCCAGGTCAATTCTAAGGATTTCTTTTGGTAGTTGGAAGATACCCTTTGTTATTACTATTTTGGGGAGGTCACATATCAAATGCTTTTCCTTGTTACTTGTGATATTTTTCATCCTTTTTTGGTCATACGGCTAACACAATGTAAAATTTTACTTAGAACCATATTTTGCTCACGGCTTTCACAAATATAATTCAATATTGATGTAGGAGCTGATTTGACTTTTGAATCTTGCTTTTTATCCACACAGTCAATTCATTAAAAAAAAAAAAAATGTCTTCTTAGAGTGCTCAGTTTGGCTATAGGAGCACCAAGTTGTTTAATAAATATGATATGATAATGACCGAAGTGACATTTTTTAACAAGCCATGAATGTTTTTGCCAAATGCTAATCTTTATGCCTCTTACTTGAAGCACTACATATCCTTTATGAGCCATCCTAAATCTAATTGTCAGCATCAATAGCTGTTGAGAGTGTTACAAGTTGGTCCCTTGGCATTATTTTCAAAATATAACAAAAGAATATATAGTTGAACCTATTAAGAATCTCATTTTGGTAGAGAAATAGGAGATCAAATATGTTTGCTATCTAAAAGGGGTTAACTTTATCATTATTTTTGTTGTTGTCTGTATCATAGGTGAAAAAGGAGAATGAAATGAATATACTTTAATTCATATTTGACTAAATCTTATTCAAAAGGCATCTGAACATAAGAATTACTTATAATTGATAGTATATGATTTGATATTGTAATATTGGCATAAGTGATCTAAGTTATCAAGCACGTACTATCTGTTTAGCTATTAAAAATGTCCTTATGACTGTTAGTTCAGGGCCAAATACTGTCCACAGCCTGTTTTGTAAGTAAGTTTTATTGGGACATAGTCACACCCATTCACCTATGTATTGTCACTGGTAGCTTTCATGATGCAATGGCAGAGTTGAGTATGATCCACAACGACTAAAATACTCATTATCTGGTCCTTTGCTGAAAAAGTTTGCCAACCCATGCTTTGCTTAAATCAAGTGTCCTGGTGGTATAGATTTTTTGGGGTATTTGCCTATTTTGATAATTATGTTTGGGAAGCTGACAAAAATGTTATCATTTGTTATATGTTTTGTATCTTTGAACACCGCCCCCCACCTTAGAATGAATTAGTTTTCATCCAAGAATTTATCACAGCATTTGAATTTGTGAAGAAGTAGCTGTTACTACTTTGTTTTGAGTGTCAACAGATTGCAGAGGGACAAGGACATGTGCCAATTTTGTGGACTTTGTGTTTTTGAAACAGAAAGAGAAAAGGAGAGGATACAAGAGGTTTCTTTTGTTTGAATTCCTATACATTTCTACTTGAGTTATTTACATTGGCTATTTTATTCTTCAATTTCCTGCCGGTTTAAAATCTTCTTTCCACACCTGGCTGTAGTCTTGACTGCAGTTCGAATTTGGAAAACAGAGACAGTTGGCATTTGTTAATACCTAACTTTCAGTGAGTTCATCCTTGTTTATTTGTCTTTGTCTAAGTAATACATACCAAAGGTAAGAAATCAGGAATGCAGAAGAGCTTATTTATGATGAGATGTGCAACTGTCCTGCCTTATCCCTCACATACTCAGGCTCATTTTCACCAGCCTATCTTTTCAACATTAAAAAAAAAAAAAAAAATCTAGTAGTTATCTAACTAAAATTCATGAACTATTTGTTGATTTAATGACTCTGGACAGTTTTTACTTACTCCCTCTTGTGAAAGATGAAGGTTTGGCTCACTCAGCCTCCATACTCATTTCCCCCTAAACTTTGATAGTTACATCATTATTTTTGTTTCCTTATTGGTTCTCATCATAACATTGAAATATATATATATATATATATATCAATAATTCTATTTCTTGTTCACTTTAGTCAATTGAGTTGATTTTGCTTAAAGGTTTTTTAAAAACATTCGTGGCTCTGCCCTTCCTCTGCCTCTTCTTTTGTTTTTCTCTTCCCACCTTCATTCAATTGAATCTTTGCTATTTTATTGTCAAGGTTGATAACATTTACTTAGTTATAACCATAATTCCTGTGCTTTCTGCCTAAGCTTGATGCCTTTGAGGCTAAAAATAATCAATATTTATATTACTATAAGTATGTAATTATTTCTTACTCCTGAGACATGTAGTTTGCTATGGTTCTATTTCTTTCCTTCTTTCTTTTTTTTTTTTCTGGACTCTATTACATTGCCCCAGGCCACTCATCAAGGTAAAATAAAATCTTTTCTTTTGTTCCTCTGTTATCTTTTTATAGGATTTCTGTTAATCAGATACTGGCTGACTTAGATTGATTTTTATAGTATTTCTTATCTTTTTGCTCATATTTTCAATTTCTATGTGTTTTCTGCTCTGTATTCTAAAAGATGTCTCAACTTTATTTTCTCCCCACTTTATTGCATTTAAAAATTTTGGCAACTGATTCTTCTGTTCTTTTCACTAGTTTTTGCTGGAGAACTCTGTGATTAATTTCCCACTTCAGCCCTTTCTTCTTCTGATCATGGTTTGAGTGATGGCTCCCTCTGCTTTTGTGTATATGTGGTACCATTCTATTCCCTAGTCTGTCATCCAGAAACCTGCAAGAATATCTGATCCATTGATGTTCCATATGTTCTCAGTGCTTTATGAATTTACTTACTTGCTCCTTTTTTACTGCCATTTTAATCAGTTTCAAAGGAGAAGAGGAAGAGGCATATGCTGAGTCTATCATTTTGAACTTTATTACTTTAAGTTCATATCTCACTGTGTATTTTTTTCTTTAAGAACCCCAGTCTATTTAAGTTTATAATAAAGAATCAATGCATTTATCTAGTATTGTAAAATTTTCTTCATGTTTTCCAAGCAAGCTAACAAATTTTCCTTCAATATTTGGTTATATGCAGGTTCTTATAAATGCAATAAATGGACATTTTTATTTTCACTTCCTGTAACTTCTTCCTTCAAGTAAGTTTTATTTTAAACTTTTCTACATACTTATATATTCTTTCAACTCAGCGTTTTAAAGGTCAAGATCCTACATAATTTTAACATGGAATTTTGATTTAAATTGATTTTTTATCATAAAGCAACTATAGCCTCCATGTACACTCAGTTAATTATAGAATTCCTTATACACAATAAGCTCAAGCTCACTTTATTCCCCTCTTTCCTTCATTGTGATTTGCTTTTCTAATGAATTTTCCTTCTGACATGTTTTTGTACTTACATATAACCTAGAAATTATTTTTCTCAGAGGAGTTTAAGCACAGAATTATTTTTTCCTTATCATTAAGACATTTTATTGTGTAGGTATAGGTCACCTACTATTTTTCCCCAATAGGTGTCTTTCCAATAATTAAAAAAATAGACTGCTAGGGACTGAATTGTGTTCTCCTAAAATTAACACATTGAAGCCCTAATCATCAGTGTGACTATGTTAAAGTAAAATGGGGTCATATAGGTAGAGCTCTGATATGTTATGACTAGTTCACTTATGAGAAGAGACCCCAGAGAATTTGCTTTCTCTCTACCATATGTAGATGCAGTGACCAAATGTAAGCCAGGAAGAAAGCCTTTACTGGACACCGTACAGACTGGCTCCTTGATTTTGGACTTGCCAGTTCCTAGAACTGTGAGAAAGAAATTTCTATTGTTTAAGCCATCCAGTCTATGGTATTTTCTTATGGCCACCCAAACTCATCAATACAAATTCCCACAAAGGTTTTGAATTGTTTCCCACTTTTTCTCTATACCCTTCTGTTGTATAGAAACTTGGCTAATCTACATAATATAATTAGTTTATTGACTGGCTGAACCAGCTCAATCATGAATGGCTCTCTTTTTCTCTTACTGCACTGTTTTAGAGCAAGTTTCCTTGGATCTCTCTTTCTGGGCTCTATCTTGGAAGGGATCTATAGCTTTCTGGTCTCTTCCAGCTATAAAAAAAAAAAGTCTAATTTTAAGTGTTCATTGAAAGCCAGACTAATTCAATTTCAAACCTCAAATTTTTACCCCGTTATAAGGTTCTGACTACTGCTTTTGCTCAAGCTGTAGGTATAGCTATGATCCAGAGGAGAAAGGAAGTTTGATCTCTCTCGCTTTCCTCTCTCACTCCCCCACTTTGTTTTTGCTTTCCTTACTCTACACCCCTCTCCTATTTGCTCTGCTCCTGTCTCCCCCAGAATCAGTGATGTGGGGAGGGTGGATTTAGAGAAAAAGGGACAAAAACTGATGTGACTGATGCTGTCATAATCTGGCCATTGATGCCCACTGTTACAACAAGTGTTCAAACAGAGGTGCCCTTCCCTCATACTGGCTAATGCACATTATTACCCTCCACAGATATCCTTGCCCCCAACAACATATTCATAGCTTCTCCCTGCTGGGGAGCACTTTCCTACAGTCAGTGTTGCAGGGAAGGCCCTTTCAGGCATTTCATGCCTTGCTACTCTCCAAGGTATCACTTGGCCATAGAAACTTTAAAACGTATTACTACTGATGTTTAAGTAAATGCTATGCTTCCTTCCCACCTTGTAGTTATTGTTTCTGTCATTGTCATTTGCCTTAGACAGCATCCAATTTTATGCTTTTACAAGCATGAGGTGGACACTGGTCTTTGCCTGCAGAATTTCATCCACATTTAGGAATGTGTTTATTTCTCCCAAGAATTGATTTTGCTATCCACTTCAGTAGTGACAGAGGACTGGCCTCTAATGTACTCAACAAAAAACCACCTGCTAGTGAGAGGTCATTCTTCTTCCAGCAACTCCCAGCATCTCTGATTGATTCTCTTGAGATTATTCCTTACTTGGCTTAGAGGTGGAACATCCATGGCAGGCAGAGGGGAGCACAACTGCACCACCTTCTCTGCTTCTATCTGTTTCCCTTAACTAAACTCCTTACTGAATCTTTAGCTTTCTTATCAGTGGGCCGGAGGTGGGAGGTGGTCACTGATAGACAAGTTTTACCACCTTTAATAAGTCTTATGAGAATACTTAACATCTCTCCTTAGAAGGAGGAGTTTTCTCATCATCTACTGTCCTTGTGTTTTGTTTTATTTTTCAAAAGAAGCTATGAGAGAGAGCCTAGGCAGAGCTACTTTGGCTTGCTGGAAAGTCAGAGAAAAGGGGCCTTGGGAACAAGGTGAGGGGGTTAGCTTGGGATGCCATTGCCCAATGTTCCCCTGGTTGCAAGTCTCATGGGGACCCCTAGAGTTTAGGAGAGAAAAGTAAAGATGCATGCTTGAGAGGGAAGGAAGGAGAGCACTGCAGAGAGAGAGAGAGAGCATGGGCAGATTGTCCTCAATTTTGATGCTTCAGCTGAAATGCTTCAATTGCAGGAAAAGTCCCATTTAATATCTTTTTACTCTGCTTTGGTAATTGAATGTGTGACTGGATGCTGAACAGAACATTGTGGAAGGAAGAGAGTTATGAAATGGCCATTTGAATCACAATTGCTAAAGACCTGAATTGACGATGAAGTTGTGGGCAGAACAAAGCCGTATTAAATTCAAGTATATACTGTGAAGAGGAAGGCCATGTCTATTTGGGCAGAGAAGAATTGTAAAGGACAATCAGTTTCTCCCTACCTCCAGTCAGCTCCCCTAAATATCTTAAGTTTAGAATAATTCTAGTTACTTGAACAATTGTGCTAGACCTGAAGCAATGTATATATTTGCAAAGGGTGACAGAAAATGCCTTTACTGCCTACTGAGATACTTTGGAGAATCACTTGACACCCTATTAAAGGCACAAGTCCACCTGTATCCATGCTTTAAAGACCTGAAATCATGTGCTTTAGGTGGGAAAGCTTCTGTTTAGGGCTATGTGTGTTCTGCTAATGCAAAAATGACAAGATTTGCAGCCTCTTTGGGAGAACGTGTGGCAGAATATTATTTTCCATGGTAACAGATATTTGTAGCGCTGATGTGGGATTGACTTTGCAGTAGGTTCAAGCAGAAGTACATGTTGACTCTTGGGAAATAAGCTGTTATCTAAATTCAACTGTTTGGAGAAGGTACAAACCCAGCAGAGAAAATTGCATTCTCTACAAGACATTGTTGTATTCAGTTTGCTCTAGCTTAAAGAAGTCTCAGCTTGGAAAAACCAACTTCAAACAGGTTGATGGGAGAATGGATTAGAGAAAGAATAAGTGAGAGAGGGAGCAAGCATGAGGGGGCCTCTGCTAGCAGTGCTTGTAGGGAGGTGACTAGGAGGAAACACCTCTGCTTAAGAATGATGCAGAAAACTGACATCATTTGGTGATTCAATCCCCACCCCCATGTATCCAGATGATAGCAGCATGGTGATCTGCTGTGTATGTAAATGAAAAGAAGTGTCAGTTGAGGAAAGATGTGTACTCAGTATGCACTTACAACAGCTGTTCTAGTAAAACACTTGAAAATAATCATGCATTAACCAGAGAAAAACACCTGTGCATGAATCGATGCGCTCCACCATACTCACGTCTGGAATATATGTGCAATAAAATCTTCAGAAATGGGCCCCTGGAGTATTTGGATCAGTGGACAGACTATTGATTTTGAGTAATTTTACTGTGAGCTGCTTTTATGTGGCTGTATGGAATATATTGTGTCTGGAGTCCAAGGGAAAACTCCCACTCATGGTCATCAAGTTAAAGCCTTTTACATCAACTCTTTCAAAGCCATATATAAACAAAAATTACCTTCAAGGAAAGCTTTTTAAGCACCAAGAAGTAATGTGTCCAATTCCTATAGAACCGAAGGATTGGAAATTATCCTGATTTCCTATCCTTCACAATGTGGGAAACTTGGAAACTTCTTGGTAACCTGGTTAAGGCAGAATGAAGTAAAGGAAGAGAGAATAAAGGAAAGGTAGTTATTTTATATTGTACAATGTTTCTTTGGGAAACTGTCATGGCCAGCAGTTTCTTCACATTGAAGAAACTGATTAGTGTTTTTGTGATTTAAAGTCACAGTTGACAGAAATCAGTATGATGCTGGCATTCCCCTTCCTCTTTAGCATTTCCATGATATGTAGTCACAGGTTTCGGTGAGATGAACAGCTGGGCCCTTTGACTGGCTTCTAAGACACCTCAACCTTTCTGGAGAGACTAGAGGATGAACACAGCCAAGTGGGCCAGAAGACAAGTACTTATCCCTGGAAATGCCAACTTGGATCTCTCATCAGTTTCCATGTCAACTGCAGGCCAAGTCAGTTACTAAGATACTTCTAAGAGGCCTGAAGTTGCTTTGACTACTGATCTAGGTGTTGAACCTGATTATGAGTTGAAACAGCCAAATATCTTGCTATAGCTGTATATGGCCACTTAAATAGAGCTCCATTTTCATGGATTTGTTTCATCTAATTTTAGTCTTTCGTAAAGCAGTCAAGATCAGTAGCAAGTAAAAAGTACTTGTACTATTGGCTCATTTAGCAGCGATGAATTCCTTTTGATACTTGATGTAGTAATTTCAAAAAATGGTAACTTTTCTTTCAGTTATTATGGCTACTCTAGGTGGAATTCCTATTGTAGAGGCAATATTGATTGTAATCCTGCATTGTATTTTTTAAAAAAAGATATTATATGGTAATTGTTTAGCACCATAAAGGAAACCACTGTTATGAAATGTATTTTTCTGATTAAATGCAAGAGTGAAAGGAAAAAGAAGAGGTGATGTGTCTGTACTAAGTAGTCATGGAAGCAAGGTTGTTGCCCAGTGCTTTCCTCTTCCTCTTTGTATTAAATTGTATTCCAAAGTTTGTTCCTGTTCTTTGTCTTCTTCTTCTGTCAACTCTCTCTGATACTATCAGATTTTCTAACTTGTGGAGGCAGAGTGGTTACAAAGGGCATGGCCCATATCATATGAATCTTAGTATTAGCTCTTTATTTATTTATTTATTTATTTTTTTGTCATCTTGTCCTGAGAAAGTTGTTGAAGTAAAGCAAGTGGGAATATTCTTTCCTCAGGAGTAGAAAATGTGATATAAAGAAAGAATAAACTCTATTTGTTGTTTCCTCACCATATCTTTTTAAACCTCCTAACAAAAAGTTTATTTATAAAATGATGAAAATTAATCCGAAACCCTTTAAATTTTTTTTAAAATTTATTTTTAGAGAGACAGGAAAGGAGGAAGAAAGAGAAGGAGAGAAATATCAATGTGTAGTTGCCTCTTGCACACTCCCAACTGGGGACCTGGGCTGCAACCCAGGCATATGACTGAGAATCGAACTGGTGACCCTTTGGTTTGCAGGCTGGTACTCAATCCACTGAACCATACCAGCTAGGGCCAGAAAACATTAAAAATTTTTTTTTCTTATCCAATATATATTCTGTTCATCAGATCCCTTCCATCAATTATCTTTTCACATATTGAAACTGACCTTAGTATTTCTTGCAATGTGCAGAATTCTTTTCTTTTTTCTTGTTGACACTATTACAGATGTCCCCATTTTCCCCCACCTTTGCATGCCTCCACCCATTCCTCACCCCTCCTTCCCGCTGCCTCTTACCATACTGTTGTGTGTATCTATGTGTTATACATACTGTATATATTCGTTGGTTAATCCCTTCTCTTTATTTCATCTGCCACTCCCCCTGTCATCTGAGACAGCTGTCAGTCTATTCCATGTGTCTATGCCTCTATTTTGTAAAAAATTTGTTTCTGGAAATTCTCACTATGCATATTAATTTGTTTTAAAATTCATAACCTGTTGCTTGCATACTATAATCAAGGTTAACACTCCAAAAAGTCATTTGAAGTTAAAAAAATATGTGGGACAGTTCTCATCCCCCAGATATTGGTGATAACTGGGGGAGTCTGGGAATGCCTTTTAGCTTCTTCCTCTTCATGTCAAATGGCAAAAAGCACTGATTTCTAGGGATCTCTTATAAGGTACAGAGTGCTGTGGTACAGTACTCCATCTAGAAGCTATTTTTCTTGGATTGAAAGAGCATTCCAAAATTTATCAGCCCTTACTGGAGTCAATCAGTCAGCCACTCAGAGCTGCTCTAGGCAGAGCTGTGCTTTTCACCACTGACATGTGGAAAAGCAATCAGACACTGAATTATATGACTGGCTTTCTTTGTCTTCATCTGTTTAAAGTACTCACCAAGCTCCAGTGAAATAACAGTGCTGTGTGTAAAAGCCCTTGGAAAACCTCATTTATCAGGAGGTTGGTAGGGAAACCTGCACAAATACCTGAAGGGCTGACTTCACAAAAGGCAGGAAGAGACAATGTTTTGATGTTTTCAGCCAGCCTGCTGTGAACATGATTTTGCTTTCCTTGCCCCCACCTCCTAGATTTTAACATTTGGACCCTTAGGCTTCAGTCAAAAGCAGACAGAAAAGTGAACTATACTCATAGAGGGTTAGTGTTGCCACTGTTAAAATAAGAGCATTTCCAGATCTTGATGGTCTACTTTGACAGCCCCAAATGCATCATTAAAAGCAGTTCGTGCATCTCTACGTATCAAGGATAGTGACACCTAAAAGGCTTGTTAAGACCGTTGAAGTCAAGGTGACCCACCAGACCAGAATAGGACATAAGCTGGCTTACTGCTGACCTTTCCTGTGGGGGTGAGCTGCTCTGTAGACCATTATTAGTGTTTTAAATTTTTAGTTTGGCTCTGGCTGGAAGCAGCCTGATTCTCACTTATACTCAAGTCTCTTCATTTGGTGTTTGGACTCAGGGCATGTAAAGAAATGTTAATATTTGCTGAAGCCAAATATAATTAACACTGTAATTTGGTTTCAGGAAGGTAATGCATTATAAAACCAAGGATGTGTCACTTTTAGATTATTTGTAGTTTGGATAACCCATACAATGGATCCTCCATAACGTAGATAATTTTGAGTAATTTTAAAGCATCTTGGAAATGAACTGCCAGTTCAGTTTCATTTTGAGAACGAAAGGGAAATCATTAATTTGGGATTTCTTAAGGAGATATGACTGAATATCTTCTGCTGAGGGAAAAGGTAGTTTCAAGAAAGTCTGGGGTTAAAGTATGTGGCGATCCAGGATGCTCCTTGTTTTGGCTTTGCAGGCTACTTTGTACTAGATGTGAATGGGGATGGGTGTGCAAGTGGTGCAAACACTGCTTATTGTGGTGTGGTGGGAGGAGCACATTCATGAAGTCCACGCTTTTGCATGGTGGTGAATTTGATTTCAACTTGGAGTCTAACGAGACAGGTAGGCTACTTGTCAAAGAATGATTCATATGACAGACTTTCCATTTTTGGTCCTACCAGAAAATGAGAGATCAACATTTTAAGGTATAGATTAGCTAAAATGTAAAATGCTCAGGTTAGAGAAGCCATTCTAAGGAAGGGAGGTAGTATATTTGTGCCAGGCATTTTGCAGAGAAAGAAACAAATCTCTTGAGGAATCCTGTTGGAATACCAGCATCTTACAAATAATTTCAGCAATTATTGCATTTAGAGAGGGACATTTTATTTATTTTATATATATATATATATATATATATATATATATATAAATTTTATTGTTGTTGTATTACATCCATCTCCTTGAGAGGGACATTTTACTTTACCAAAAAAAAAAAAAAAAAGTGGCTATTTTATATAAGGGCATCATGAATCTAAGGAAGCATGGGACCAAAATGCATGTACAGATAGGTGGACATCAGCAATGAAGGGATAATACATAAAGAAGATGACTTCAAATTGATCCAAACTAGAGTCTGAACTATAAACCATTGCAAAGCATGAAGGAACCAAAGTGGACACTGGAATGTGAGGAGAAAGGCTTTGTCTATGTATTGTCACATTTAAAATAATTGTATATGTGGGTAGTCCTCACTCTATGCTGTTGAGTTCAATTCTTTTCAACAAATCCTTTTGTTTTCTTTGCATTGTTCAGGGTTGAAGTATTCTGACCATTATAGATGTCTCTGTAACGTGGGTTCCATTAAAATTCTGGGGTCTACAGCCGCAAAAATAGCTAAGCTGCACCCTGCAACAAGATGTGGCTTTCATAGGCATGTTTCTCGTAGGGAGTGCTCTAACATAAAGGCACTTGACATATCCTCACTCTCTGGCCTTTGAATTCTTTCTCTTCATTAACTCCACCTTCCCTGCATTCCTTATCATGCTCTGTTCATCTCAATACCAAAAATGATCACCCTGGCTGGTGGCACAGTGGATAAGGTGCTGGCCTGCGAACCCAAAGACTTCTGGTTTGCTTTCCAGCCAGGGCACATAACCAGGTTGCAAGCCAGGTCTCCAGCCAGGTCCATCGCTGGAGGCAGGTGAAAGGCAACTATACATTGATGTCTCTCTCCCTTCCCTTCTCTCTAAAAATAATAAATAAAAGATCTTTAAAAAATTATCAGATAACCAAATACAGAGGACTTAAATAACCAAATGACAACCCTAGAATGCTCTTTCCTAAACTCAAACCAAACCAAACCAATCCAAAGTACAAAAAGAGCAATCTGCAGCAATGCTAACACTCCATACAATCAAGGTCCTACCAGCACAGTGTGGTGGAACAGGCATTGAACTAAAAATCACTCTAGTCCTCACACTGCCCTAATGGAGAGTTGACTCTCAGTGATCTCCTTAATTCTTCCATCTAGTTGTAAGGTTATAGGAATCTGACAGAAATATGTTACATTGGAATCGAGAATTTTGTATGTATATATGTTCCATATATAATTTTATTATATATCATATAGTGTAATTTGATTTTTCTAAGGTAATGCATTATAATACCAAGGATACAGCATTTGTAGATTATTTATAGTTTAGATAACTCATTTTATATGAAATTATTTACTCTGTAGTCTGGCTGATTTTAGACAGAAAAGAAATTTAATAAAATATTGGGTAGCCCTGGCTGGCTGACTCAGTTGGTTGGAGCATCACCCTATACAACCAACATGCTGTGGGTTTGAGCCCTGGTAAGGTATGTGCTAGAAGCAACTAATCAATGATTCTCTCTCACATTGATGTTTCTCCCCTCCACCCCTAAAATCAATAAACGTATCCTTTGGTGAGGATTAGAGAAGAATAATATTGGGTAAGTCACAGAATCAATAGGAAGGCTTAAAATCAGTTTGGGGCCTTGCAGTTGGAAAACATAATGCCCATAATAGTGTCATAGGCCAGGCCAGGTAAGGAAACTGCTGAAGAAAACTGACGCTGCCACATCTGAATTAGGCTGGCATTGAGTCCCATTGCTACTGTTGCCAAAGGAGCTGGTCTTATTCCTTCAGCCCCAGTACCAATAGGAACTCCCCACAAGTCCTGCATCTTTGCACACGGCCTTCTGCTGTAAAGACTGAGGCGTCTGTCTGGAATTCTCCCACCAGGACTTATAATGTAGAGAATTCTCCAAATGTAACAAAGTCTTCTGAAAAATGGCAAATATTTGTTTTATCATCTTCATTCAGTCTAGCAACAAATACAGTGGTATTTCGGTACTAATTTTTAAAAAATTTTATTGTTGTATTACATCTATCTCAGTACTAATTATTAATTCGTAACAGAACTTGTGACCCATGCCAAAACCTATGAGGACTGAAGGATGAAGCATTTTTTCTTGCAGGGTGGCTTCATGACTCATACAAGTGTGATGAGTCCTGAGCAAGTGCCGAATGCTAAAACATTTTTTTTCCCCTCAAAATGCACAAGTACAGGTTTGGACAAGTTGTGAAGCTGATGAGTACTGAGATATGACTGTACTCTGTTCTGTAATGGAGAGTTTCCCTACCGAAGTGCTTGAATTCAGCCTCCCTCAGGTTAAAGCTCTGTCTGAAGTCTGTGTATCTCTTCTGCAATCCCAGGTGATTAAAGCCATTTCTCTTTGCTCCCCTCCAATGCCTACCAGAACAATTTTCTCTCTCTCTCCCTTGTAACATTTAAGCCTTAATTCAAAAGAAATGTTCAGTATAAATTATTTGCATGATAGTTAACTCAGACATTTGTAGTAATTAAGGAAAATTGTATTGCTTAAAAAATTTACACAGACAACTTAGGTAAGAGTTGGAGGTGGAAATGAAAGACTTAGACAAAGGAATATTGAAGAGAAAATGCCCAGAAGTACTGTGGCTAAGGTTGGAACATGTGACTGACATGGGACCATGATGCACATTTGGGTAGCCCCTCAAGGAGAAGCTCTTTGCAAAAGAGAATGAGGATTTAATTTTGTTCTGCAAGACTCTGAGAATATTGCTATCTTGTTCAGTCATTAGTTTTGAAGACAAAATTCCAGTGTGATGTTGAGTCCTTTAGTGCATGGAGTCCATGAGAAGCAATGGTTATATTTTGTATAAAAAATTAACAGTGCTTACACAAAATGCAGCTCTTTGGCTCAGGCTAGAAAATGCTGTGAAGATGCAATAAAGCAAAACATAAGCTTCTCCACTATAAGCCTAAAGAACAGCAATAAGTGAAAATGACTGCTAATAGTATATTGTCAGTGACACAACGTTGCTGCCCTTTGGATGTCAGGACTGGACCCTTTTTGAATTTATTATAATACTCACAGGGGGAAATGCATGTTCATTACTAGTGCTTAGAGCATCTGGTAAGGTAACCTCTAATTCTGCTTAACTGGAAATCGACAAAGCAGATACATGTTATCCTGGTCTTTGAGAATTAGTCCCCTGGGACGGCTCTTCTGATTCAGTGTTCCTGAATTATGCACCCTCCTCTGAACAAGGCTTGAACATCAAATGACACTCAATGGTTCAATCTGTGTAAATAAATCTAAGCCATATGAAGCTGACACAAATTGCTTTATTCAATGAATTGAATGATTGCAAGGGACTGCCATGGTCTGCATGCTGCTTTATATATTGACTTCAAGATCTAAGTCCCTTGCTTGTACAAGGATGTAAAAGTTAGTGGCTATCAGAAGTCCTGATTACATTTTAAATAGGTAATATTACCTGGTTAGGTTACTGAACTTGAGAGAATATGAATGTTAAAGCAGGAAATAGTTCCTTCCTTTAAATCAATAGTTACTATACAGGTGTAAGGTCCCATGTCTTAGCGTTCTGGTGAAGAGGGATCATTTAGTAGGAAACATTTTACATGTACAACAGCTAGACTCTGACATGTGAATTGTTTTTATTCTCCATCAACAAGATATCAGGGAAACTTCATAAACATAAATTATTTTACTTTGTATCATATTTCCTTCATCTACAGGGTGTGTGGGATTAATTGGCAATAACTTTACATCTCTGTATTTCACATGCTTTTAATTAATTTTGAAAAACTATGTTTCTAAGGTTATGATTTAACATCATTAATTCAGATATAAAGTATTAAATTCTGAGAGCAACCATCATGTCAAAGGAATATGATGTTAGAGCAAGCATCGTTTCTGGACTGCATGCAGGGTGAACTGCTAAGGGAATTGTGGACTTCAATAACATCCCTTTACATAAAGTTTACAACATGAAGGAGGTGTATGATGCTGACCCTGATGTCACCACACCAACAAGGTAAACACATAAGGTACACAAGGATCACACAGGTCCAGGTATTGTACACAGAATCCAGGAGATCATCAATGAAGATCCAGGATGTTTATCTTGATGTTTTGAGGGAAGTAGCTTGTGGATGAAACAAGTTGCAAATGCACATCATTTTTTCTTCTAAGACGGTGCACCAGCACATAATGTCAAAAAGGTGCAAGAATTTCGCAGTGTCAATATTCCTGAATTCTGCTCAAAGGAAATCTGGCCGCCTAGTTCACCAGATGCAAATCCTTTAGACTATTATGTATGGAGCATTTGTGAGAGAGAAGTTAATGAACAACCTCATTCCAATAAAGAGGCTGTTAAAGCTAAGATTGAAAACACGATGTCCATGGATAAAAAAAAAATTCATTAACGCGTACTCAAGATTCCGAAGTTGAATCAAGTCTGTTATTGCAGCAAATGGTGACTTTTTTGACAATTAAAAAAAAATAATGACTATATTTATGCATTTACATATAAGAATAAATTTATTTCAAAATATAATGCTTTTGTAGTATGTTGTTTATTTTACCAAAAATTTGGCAAATAATCACATGCACCCTGTACAGTAATTTCTTTATGATACTGAGGAAATAATCGAGGTAGACCCAGTGTTGATAAAACTTATTTAAATTTATGATAGCAATCCAGCTGTGTTCAGGAGCTCAGTTTTAAAATAATGTAATTGGAGGTGAGTCCCAGAAGAGTCCTACCTTGTTGAGCTCCAGGTACTTGTGAAACTCTCAATTTGTCATTGTGTCATTCTGGAAGAATATCACAATTGCTAATGACAGAAGTTATCAGGTGGATTGGGAGGAGATGAGTGGAAAAAAGGAAGAAACTAACTTGTTTTAGGCAAATAACACGATAGTGAAGAAAGGGACAAGTGAAGAAAAGGTGAATGTCAGTGGCTAAGCTGAGCTACTGATGGTTCAGAAGCAGTGTTACAAGCAATTCCATATGCAATAAACATGGGGAAGTTCTGACCATTAGCATTCTGTGTGGAAAGGGAAGTAGGGGTGTGATGTGGCAAGGTTGGTTAGTTCTTCCTGGTGGTGGCTTTTTGTGCAGTGAAGCATTCAGATGCTGGCTGGGTCTACTGCTGCTGCCACTGTAACCCACTCTTTATTTGTGGAATAGCCAGTCACATCAAGTATTATGATAAGGCATCAGTATATATTATCTCACCAGCTCCAAAGATTTCTTCAACATGTAGTGACAGGTTAAATGCTATATGGCTGGTACCAGGAGACTGACCTCCTACTTGAATCAGCCATCAACTTACTATTAACTAGGGAAACTTACATAACTTTCCAACTGTTGAAATGACAAGATGAAGTTTGTAGGGTTGTTGTTATGAATAAATAACTCCAGCATAGAGACTAACCCCAAGTCAGGCAGGTAACACACTATCATGTCAAGGTGTTTTTTGCCTCTTTCTAGTTGAACTAGTTTCTGTATCTATGATAATAAAATTAAAAATCCCTTTCAGCTGTAATGTTTAATAAAAGTTTTGCCCTTATTCTAAATTATATAGTTTTGGAGTTTGTCAACGCAAAAGATATTTGATTTATTTCTATAACTTTGTTATTTATTATTTTAGTGTCTAATGTAATACCTTGCTCATAGTGAGTACTCAGAATTAATGGTGGGAATACTAAGGCACAAACTACCTTATTGGAAAATATGTTTTCAGATTGCAAGATTTTAAGGTAAGCAAAGTAGCTTAGGCAACAAAAACATTATGAATGGAACATTTAGAAGCTATAGTTTCTCTAGGGAACAAACATGTCCAGGAAATATATCTAAAGCCAGCATCACCAGGTGCGATCTCACCCAGGTGTGTTCTCAAGTCTGACAGAAAGTTTCTTTACTGGAGCACAAAGGATTTATTTGAATTTTGCTGAGAACATCAAGATCTTGGTGTGAATTTTATTGGCAATACTTATGCTGAAAGAATTCAACTTATCCAGAGCAAATAAATGCTCAACTTGTGCATTACTTTCTAAGGTGGACTGAAACACAGATGGACCGAAATGAGCAAGCTTGTTTATTTTCTCCCTAAAGTAACATTTTCTCAGAAATAATGTTTTCAAGTAATTCACAGCACAGTTTTTCTATTATCACCTTTCATATCTGGGGTTTGTAGGCATGTACATTTTCCAAAGAATAAAATGAAATCTGCATGAACAGAGACATACAGAAGACAAATCTTTATTTCTTTTTGTCTTTAATGCTTTTTACAGTTTTGGAAGGTAGTCTTAACCTCCTGTTCCATTCCAGTGAGTACCGCTGGTCATTAAAAGTTAAGCTAGAGGTGGGTAATTGGAAATAATACAGACCATGTCACCAAAATTGTTAGTTATTAAAATTGGTTGTCATGGTTAGTTCTAGATTTTATTTGTACAAGTAGGTAACAAAGGAAGAAAATTATAGAAACAAAAACAGTAACAAAAATCACTAATACTCTGGAATTAGATCTTTTAGATTTGGATCTGGTCTTTATTGACTAGGTATGCCCCTATGCAAATTACTTCACCTCTGTTTCTCATCACCCATGAAATAGGGAAAATAGTAGAACCTACCTTTTGAGGATTAAATGAATTAATATATGTAAAAGACTAGAGGAGTGTCAGGTCAATAGTTGCCATAATATTAGTGCTGTTTGTCCTGTACGCTAGTGGTGAGTTTGGCTTTTAAATGTGTAACCTTGTAACATTTTTCCTCTTAATAATAATATTAGAACATGGGTCTAAAAATTGGGGAACTTTTAAGTGTATATGCCTGTGCATGCATGCATGACTCTTTTAGGTAACCGAGCAAGTTTTATTTCAGAAAGTTAAAGTTATTAACTGTGAAACAGCCTTCAATAATCCCACTTGAAGAAGAGCCAAAGAACCATATTCTTCACTGAATGGAAAAAATGTGCAGTGGGCACATGAAATAAGTGTATATCTTATGGAATGAGGACAGAAAGCTGAATGTCTATAAGTGGATAAGAAAGTTTCCCCAAAAGGATAATGACTTGAGAGTTCCAGGACTTTATGAAGGAGGTTTTGTATTCTGTTAAATACAGTGTGGTAGCATTTTCTTTTTCAGACTGAAGTCTTATACCTACATATACTCCTGTTGAAAATCTGAGTATTCCAAAGGTTATTTTCAGAGCTGCAGTGGGACACTGGATAGAATAAAAGAATAAAATCAAATCCTCAGATTTGATTTCTAGGGACAGAATGGTGAATAATGTAACAAGTAGCCTCCTCATCAACAGACTGACCATATGAGCAAAGATGATGTGTCCCTAAATAGATTGTAGAATTTAGATGCATTTAGGGCATAAAAATATGGCTTTTAAATGCAGGTCTTATTGAGATCAATTTATTTTTCTATATAAGAATTGACAGTGTGCTAGAAGATTTCAACTCAGTATTCTGTAATTTATCTTTTCTCACTTAGAAATAACATGTGCTTCTTTCATGAAGGCTTGGCTTTGGTTCATAACTCAGTCACTTACTAATAGAAGGACTATAGGCAAGTTACTTGATCTTGCTGAATCCAAATTTCGGTATCTATGAAATGAGAAAAAAATGTCAACCTCATGGAGAAAGGCAGTGCTAAAAGGGATTAATGACTGAAAGATAGTAAGCATTCAATAAATGCACTCAATAAATTTAGGCATCGTTACTATATGTCTGATCACATCACCTCAGCTTTCTCTCAGTCTTTTCCTATTTCTATTTTATATTTCAAAACCTACAAAATAAAATCATTGAAAAATAGGCAGTTAAGGATTTCAGCAAATAATTTTAATTTCTAATGATCTACATCACTATTAGGAACTATGCATGTGAAAAAGAGAAAGGATAAATGTCTTTTTGATGGTCATGGAAACTGAATAAGAACCAGTTGAAAATGTAGAATACATCAGCAAGAATTAAAAGCAGGCTAAACAAACAACGAATCAAATCAGCAGTTTGGAAGACAAGGTAGAAAGATAAAACACCCAGTCAGAGAATTAAAAAGAAAAAAAAGACTAAAAAAGAAAAAGGATAGTTTGAGGGAGCTTTGGGACAACATGAAACATAATAATATTTGCATCATAGGGATACCAGAAGGAGAAGAAATGGAGCAAGGAATAGAAGGCCTGTTTGAAGAAATAATGAAGAATACTTCCCCAACCTAGTAGAGGAAAAAATCACACAAGTTCAAGAAGCACAGAGAGTTCCAATCAAGATGAACCCAAAGGAACCACACAAAGACACCTCGAATTAAAATGGCAAAGTTTAAAGACAAAGAGAAAATCTTAAAAGTCAAGAAACAGTAAGTTACCTACAATGGAGCTCCAATAAGGCTGTCAGCTGATTTATCAACAAAAACACTATGGGCCAGAAGGGATTGGCATGAAGTACTCAAAGTAATGAAAAGCAAGGACCTACAACTACTACTACTCTAACTAGCAAGATTCTCATTTAAAATGGAAGGCAAAATAAAGAATTTTCATAACAAAAACAAAAGAAAAAACAAAACTAAACAACAAAATTAAACAAAACACCCCAAACAACTAAAGGTGTACATTTCTACCAACAAGCATTGTAAGAGATGCTAAAGAGACAGCTTAAAGAAGAAAAAAATATATACAAGGAGAGGAACACAGGCAAAAAGGAAAAAAAAATGACAATGAATAATACCTATAAGTAATCTTAGTTGTTAATGGATTACATGCTCCAATCAAAAGATATAGGGTAGCTGAATGGATAAGAAAATACAACCCAAAATTTGCTTTCACAAGAGACCCACCTCAGAACAAAAGAATTACTTACATAGGCTGAAAGTGAAGGGATGGAAAAAAATTCCATGCAAATGGAGAAAAAAGAAACTTGGTTAGCATACTTATATCTGACAAAATAGACTTCAAAGGCCATAACAAGAAACAAAGAAGGTCAATACATAATAATAAAGCGATCAATCCAACAAAAAGATATAAACTTTGTAAATATATATACACCCAATATAGGAGCACCTAAATATATATAGAAAATTTTGTATGATTTTAAGGAAGAGATCGACAACAATGCAAACATTGTAGGGGATTTTAACACCCCACTGTCAACAATGGATAGATCTTCCAGACCAAGAAAAAAAAAATCAAGAAAACAGCAACATTAAATAACATACTAGATTGAATGAATTTAATTGAGATGTATAGAATGTTTCACCACAGAGCAACAGAATCACATTCTTCTCAAGTGCACATGGATCATTCTAAAAAATAGACCACGTGGTAAGACAAGAGATAACTCTTAACAAATTCAAGAAAATAGAAATCATATGAAGCATTTTCTCATATCACAGTGGCTTGAAACTAGAAATCAACTTCAATACAAAAAACACATAAAAATATTCAAATACATGGAGACTAAATGACATGTTATTAAATAATAAATGAGTCAAGGGAGAAATAAAAAAGTACCTGAAAACAAAGGAAATTAATGCACGACAACACAAAACCTATTGTACACATTGAAGGCAGTGAAGAAGATAGAAAAATCTCAAATAAACCACTTAAATCTACACCTAAAAGAACTAGAAAACAACAAAGAAAGCCCAGAGTGAGTAGAAGGAAGGGAAATAATCAAGCTTGGAGGAGAAATAAATGTAGACTACAAAGATAAATGAATCCAGGGGCTGGTTCTTTAGAAAGATAAACAAAGTTGAGGAACATTTAACCAGGCTCATCAAGAAAAAAGAGAACCAAATAAGTAAAACAAGAAATGAAAGAGGAGAAATAACAACTGATACCACAGAAATACAAGGGATTGTAAAAAATATATGCTAAGAAAGTGGACAACCTGGGTGAACTGGATACATCTAGAAACATAAAATGTTTCTAAACCGAATCAGGAAGAAGCAGAAAACCTGAATAGACCAATAACAACTAATGAAATTGAAGCAGCAATGAAAAAAACTCCCAGCAAATAAAATTCCTGGACTAGATGGCTTCACAGGCAAATTTTATCAATCAAAGAAGAGCTAACACTGGTCCTTCTCAAACTATTTCAAAAATTCAAGAAGGAAAACTTCCAAACTGTTTCTATGAAGCCAGTATTATCCACATTCCAAGTCCAGGTAAAGACAACTATAGGCCAAATAAAAGAAAACTATAAGCTAACATTACTCATGAACATAGGTGCTAAAATCCTTAACCAAATATTAGCAAACCAGCTCCATAAATACATTAAAAAGATCATACACGACAGAACAAGTAGAATTTATCCCTGGGATGCAAGGTTGGTACAGTATTCGCAAATCAATAAATGTGATACATCACATAAACAAAATGAAAGACAAAAATTACATGATCATACCAATAAACGCAGAACTCATTTGTAATAAAAACACTCAGCAAAGTGGGACCAGAGAAAGAACACTTCAATATAATAAAGGCTATATACAAAAACTACTGCAAACATCATCCTCAATGCACAAATACTAAAAGTGTTTTCCTTAGGATCAGGAACAAGACATGAATGTCTTCTTTCACTATTTAACATAGTACTGGAAGTCCTAGCCACAGCAGTAGACAAGAAGAAGAAATAAAAGTCATCCAAATTGAAAAGGATCGGGTAAAACTGTCATTATTCACAGACAACATAGAAAACCCTGTAGGCTCCACCAAAAAAACCTACTCAACCTAATATATAAATTTGGCAAAGTAGTGGGATACAAAATCAATATTCAAAAATCCTTGGCATTTTCACACACCCGTAATGAACCATCAGAAAGAGAAACTAAAAAATGACCTCATTTATTATTATGACAACAAAAAATAAAGTACCTGGGAATAAATTTAATCAAGGAGGTAAAAGACCTGTACTTGGAAAACTGTAGAACACTGAAGAAAGAAGTTGAGGAGATACAGATAAGTAGAAGCATGTACCACATTTGTAGATTGGAAGAAGTAACACTATTGAAGTGTCCATACTACCTGAAGCAATCTATAGATTCAATGCAATTCCTAATAAAATCCAATAGCATATTTCACAGGTCTAGAACAAATATTCCAAAAATTGATGTGGACCCAAAGAAGGACTAGAAGGGCAACCTTGAGAAAGAAGAACAAAGTTGGAGGGATCCCAATACCTGATCGTAAACTCTACTACAAAGCCACTATAATCAAAACAGTCTGGCTTGGCATAAGAAGACACACAGATTAATGGAACAGAACATATAATCCAGAAATAAACCCATTCTTTTACAGTCAATTAATATTTGACAAAGAAGGTAAGAGCACACAATGGAGCAAAGACAGCTTCTTCAATAAATGATATTGCCAGAATTGGACTGGTACATGCAAAATAATGCATTTACATGTAACTTACATTATACACCAGCATAAACTCAAAATGGATAAAAGACTTTAGTATAAATCACAATACCCTAAAAATTCTAGACGAAAACATAGGCAGTAAAATTTCATATAGCTTGTGTTGCAATAATTTTGTTAATAAGGGCTAGGGAAATAAAGGACAAAATAAACAAATGGGACTATAGCAAATTAAAAAGCTTTTTCACACTTAAAGAAACCATCATCTAAATGAAAAGAGAACCCACTGTATGGGAGAATATATTTGCCAATGTCATATTGGATAAGGGTTTAATTTCCAAAATATATAAAGAATTTAGACAACTCAACACCAGGAAGACAAATAATCCCATTAAAAATGGGCAAAGGACCTGAACACACTTCTCCACGGAGGACATACAGAGGACCCATAGACATGAAAGAATGCTCAACATCATTAGCCATCAGAGAGATGCGAATTAAAATCACAATGAGATATCACCTTACACCTGGCAAATTGGCTACCGTTAATAAATCAACAAACAACAAGTGTTGGCAAGGATGTGTAGAAAAGAGTTGGCAAGGTTCAGCCACTGTGGAAAGCAGTATGAAATTTTGTCAAAAAGTTAAAAATGGAACTGCCTTATTACTCAGCGATTTCACTTCTGGAAACATATCCTAAGAATCCTGAAACACCACTTTGAAAGAATATGTATATGTACCCCTATGTTCATATTAGTGTTATTTACAAGCCAAGATTTGGGAGCAGCCTAAGTGCCCATCAGATAAGTGGACAAAAAAGCTGTGGTATATTTATATAATATAATACTACACCAGCAGTGAAAAAAGAAGGATTTCTTACCTTTTACAGCAGCATATATGGAACTGGAAGCTATTATGTTAAGGGAAATAAGCCAATTGGTGAAAGGCAAATATCATAAAATCTCGCTTACAAGTGGAATCTAATGAACAAAATAAGCTAATAAGCAAAATAGGACCAGATGTATAGAAACATGGAACAGACTGACAGCTATAAGAGAGGAGGGAGGAGGCAAGGACTTGCTCAAAGAAGGTGAAGAGATTAGTACATATGAGCTCTGTCCAGAAAAGTCTAACCTTTGCTAATATAACGAGAATGGTTTACAAGATATCAGTGTAACCTGACAACCAAGGAGAGTAGGCTGGAATACGCATGTATGAACAATAACAACTTTCCTGTACTAGTTGGTGGGGGCAGTAGGTGCTGCTGCTGACTGAGCATGTGTACTGTGTGGCTGTGAATTAAAAATGACTGAGTAGAGCAACAAATCTGCATCAAATTTTTCATTAAGCTTGAACAATCTTCCACAGAAACTATTTGGATTATTCAGAAGGCTGCAGCTATGGGCAACTGGTGATTGTTAGCTTCATCAAGACGATGCACCTACTCGTGCATCATGTCTCACGCAGAGTTTTTTGGCAAAACATCAAATCACCCAGGTGACTCAGCCCCACTACAGCCCAGATTTGGTGCCCTGTGACTTCTGGCTTTTCCCAAATCTAAAATCACCTTCGAAAGGGAAGAGATTTTAGACCATTGATGAGATTCAGGAAAATATGATAGGGCAGCCGATGGTCAGAAAGAACAGTGTGAGGTCCTAAAGTGCCTCTTTGAAGGGAACTGAGGTGTCATTGTCTTATGTACAATGTTTCTTGTATCTTCTTCAGTAAATGTCTCTATTTTTCATATTACATGGCTGGATACCTTCTGGACAGACCTCTTATATGCATGAGCAAGGCATGGGAGTGGGGGGTGCGCTGGTTGGAGGGGGCAAAGGGCAAAAAAATGGGACAACTGCAATAGAGTAAACAATAAAACATTTAAATTATTAAAAAAGAGTGTCTTTTTGAGATTTCATACCCCCCATCTCTACCTTATATATATTATTGAATGTTTTTGATAATGGTAATCACTTGAAATGTAAACCAATGGCAAGGATGGGTGAAAGCTCCTTGGTACTTAGAAGAGGGATGGTTAGCAACAGATTGTTTTCATCTTCTATATTCATATTTTACGTCAATGTCTTGATAACTCTGAAGTTTTGAAAGGAACATTTTAATTTGCTACAGATGCATCACAAAAACCATTGTTAAAGAGGGAATACGTTTGAAAGCAGTCGTACAAAGGTTAGATTTAATTTCAAAGGGAAAATGTGTACATGTAGTAAAGGCATTAAAGGCAAGCTGAATTTCCTTGGATGTGTACTAGGCTGAATAAAAGCTGCTTCCTTATCCTTCAATCGGCCACTTAAATTTTTTAATTGTGTGAACTCTTACAACAAGGTTACAAGGAAAGTAACCTTTGCTCTCTGAAGTGGAGGGGGAAGCAGGAGGGCTACCATTATTTTTCCTGCCTCTTCAGAAGAACCCTCTTGTTTCAACATTTCTGTGAAGCTCCTGTTCTCTATGCTCCAAGCGTTGACTCTCAGGCTTATTATGCTGCATTGCATAGGAAAAAAGCAAGCAGTAATGAACAGATCTTAGGCAAGCTGGTGATTGTAAAATGCCTCCAAGCTCATCCCACCCCACATCCCTGTAGTGCAATGCAGATAGGGCTGAGAACATTGCCCTGTAACAGCCCCTGACCCAGTAAACCCTGATGGCTTGTTCCTGCCACTCTGTTTTTTAAGTTGCTTAGTGACACAGCACATGCCATTCCGGAAACAACACAAGCTGGTGTTAGATGTAGATCTGATTTCCTTTTAATACATTCAGTGGCAATCAAGGAAGCTATAAAGCATGATAACATTAGAAGATTATGATTTTATGACTCTTCCATTTTTGACTTTCCACATATCTCATGAAGGAACTTAACACTGATTTGAAATTTATGAGGTTTTCTGAGTTTGGGATGAATTGGGAACAGAGAAGGCGATGAGAACAAATACATCTATACTTCTATAGTCTGAAGGAAGGAGGGGGCAGATCAAATTGCCCAGACAGTCCCAACATGCATCTCTTGAAACAATTTCGTTGTTAGTACCATTGCTCTATGCCATTAGTGTCTTCCTGCAGTTCTTCAGGATGAAGTGTCAGTCACATTAGATTAGGGTGATGCCTTTTGGCTTGCATCCTCCAAAGCCAAAAGGAAATGGAAAGAGCACAGCACAGGAACTATTTTAGGTAGTTTTTGCTTATTTAGAAAAAAAAAAAAAACTTTATTTAAGTGTAATGGGCATTTAATAAACTATTTGCATTATAGTATATAATGATATTTTGATCATAAACATGCCTATGAATCCACCACTGCAATTAAGATAATGAACACACACTCCTCACTTTCAAAATTTCCTTTGTGTCCTTTGCAAGTCCTCTTTCATTCATAGGCAACACCTGATCTGCCTTTGTCAATATACATAATTTCTAAAAATTTATATGAACGCCATTGTACAGTATGTACTCTTTTCTGTTTATTTGGCTTTTTTTTTTTTTCATGCAGCACATTTATTTTGAGAATCACCCACATTCATAACATCAGTCATTCATTACTTTTTACTGCTCATTAGTATTCCATTGTATGCATATAAAATGTGGGATCTAAAAAATACCCCAACTCACAGAAACAGAATAGAAAACTGTTTGCCAGGAGTTGGTAGCTGGTGAGTGGAGGAAATAGGTAGTGGTTGGTAGGAGGGTACAAACTTCTAGTTATGAGATCAAGTCTAAAGATCTAATGTATAACATGGTAACTATAGTTGATGACAGCTAATGGTATAATTGAAATTTGGTAAGACAGGAGAACTTAAATATTCTACACATACAAAAAGGTCAACATGTGTGTTGATAGATATGTTAATTAACTTGATGGGGGGAATTCTTTCACAAAGAATTTGTATTTCACATAATTACATTGTACATGTTAAATATCTTAACACTTTAGGGTCTCCTAGGTCCCAGGAGGATATGCAAAATTTCTGTGAGGATTGACTTGTCAATGTATTTATGATTAGGTTAACATAAGCACTACAGTGACTATGAAATATTCTATTCTTTTTTTTCCACTTTTATTGTTGTTGTATTACATCCATCCCCATTTTGCTCCCCTCTGTCCCCCTCCCCACCCACCCATTCACCCCAAAGTCAATCCCACCTGTTGTCCATGTCCATGTTCCCTTTATACTAGGTTCTTGTCTAAGCTGCTCCCCTTTCTTGCCTCTGCCTCCCCCCTCCCCCCAACCCCTTTCCCCCTGACCACTGAAGGCCTATTCATTGTATTCATATATTTGGTTCTGTTTTGCTTGTTGTTAGTTTTGCTCATTATTGTCCTGTAATGGGTGAGATCATATGATATTTGTCCTTCACTGAATGGCTTATTTCACTAAGCATAATACTCTCCAGTTCCATCCATGTTGTTGCAAAGGGTACAAGTTCCTTCTTTCTTTCTGCTATATAGAATTCCATTGTGTAAATGTCCCAAAGTTTTTTGATCCAATCATCCACGATGGGCACTTAGGCTGTTTCCAGGACTTGACTATTGTAAATAGTGCTGCTATGAACATAGATGTGCATAGGTTCTTATGAATTGGTGTTTCAGGATTCTTTGGGTATAGTCCAAGTAGTGGAATTGCTGGATCAAAAGGCAGTTCCATTTTTAGTTTTTTAAGGAAACCCCATACTGTTTTCCACAGTGGCTGCACCAGCCTACATTCCCACCAACAGTGTATGAGGGTTCCCTTTGCCCTGCATCCTTGCCAACACTTG
>PVIW01006936.1:0-79597 GCA_004026585.1 Noctilio leporinus | reverse complement strand
AGATTTTCCCCTGGCTGGTAGCGCAGTGGATAAGGCGCCGGCCTGCGAACCCAAAGGTCGCAGGTTCGATTCCCCAGCCAGGGCACATAACACGGTTGCAAACCAGGTCTCCAGTCAGATCTGTGGCTGGAGGCAGGTGAAAGGCAACCATACATTGATGTCTCTCTCCCTCTCTGTCTCTCTCCCTTCCCCTCTTTCCCGAAATGATGAAATAAAATCTTTAAAAAAAAAAAAAAAAAAGATTTTATTCATTATTTTTTAGAGAGAAGGGCAGGGAGGGAGGAAGAAAAGTGAGAGAAACATCAATGTATGGTTGCCTTTCACCTGCCTCCAGCTACAGACCAGGCTGGAGACCTGGCTTTTAACCTGGTTATGTGCCCTGACTAAGAGTCAAACCAGTGACCTTTGGGTTTGCAGGCCAGCACCTATTCCACTGACCCACCAGCCAGGGCAGTGAATACTCTTTTGAAGATGTTTTATAGTGTAGCCAAAAATGGTATTTGGAAGAATCTGTGACTTTCTTGGCTGCAGAACACAATGCAGTAAGGAGAGTCATTTAGATTTTTATAGTTTAAGGCCCATTTAGATAAAAATAAAAGTGAGCATAGAAAGGAAAGATGATAACATAGAGCTCCCTCCACCAATAGCAAGATACTTAGGCCTCTGCAGCTTTGAAGGTGTGGGGCAATAACAGCGCCTCTAAGTCTTCCCAAGGTAGCTTCAAACAGTCGATGCCTCAACTTTCCTATGAGGTCAAGGCTGATGTTTCCAATTCAAAGATGCCTAATAAAAGCAGAGATGAGCCTGTATAGCCACATTTCTTCACACCCACAGAATATCATCTCCAGCAAAGTAGGCAAGATCATTTGTCGGTAAAACATGACAGACATTGGGAGAGGAAAAAACAAAAAAACAAAAACAGAACACAAAAATCGTAAGATGACTGCATCCAAATGAGAGCCAGACAATAAAAGAAAGGGGATTTTAGATTCAAAACAGGCTGCCAGTGAAAACGCACACTGTATGGGTGTGAGATGAATAATAAAAATCTTCACTAAGCAAGAATGTGAGTGAGTGAGTGAACAGCCCATATATGGAAAGACTACAAAGGAGCAAAGGTGAAAACAGCTTCAAGTTAAGGCTCAGGGGAGATGTTCCATTGGACGAAAGGCAGCCTCTGGGGATCCACAAAGCTGGGAAGAAAACCAAGCAGCCATTTAGGCAAAGAGAAGCAGGAGCCAGGGTGGAAAATCAAAATAACAAGTAACACGATTAAAAAAAAAATGTCTAGCTAAAATGAGTTCTCTGAAAAGAAAGGCACCAAAAGGTCCAGAAGAGGACTAAATATCTTCTAGGCCAGATCATTTACGCAATTTATCAATTGATTTACACACAAATTCAAGAAAATTATGTTGCTTTGATGCGTTACAACAGGCGTATTGTGCTATTTATCTTTGCACTAGTTGAACTTATGGTGTAATATTTACTTGGCACTCATATTTTTAGTGATGCATTGAAGGAGGGTACCCTCAAAATGTGGGTGGAAGGGCACTTTGCACGATTTCAGAAATATTGTAGGCCAGAGAAAGCTATGTAAATCTTATTTTCTTCATTTTTCAAAAGAGTTTATTCATTATTTTTTTAGAGAAAAGGTCAGGGAGGGAGGAAGAGAGGCAGAGAAACATCAACATATGGTTGCCTTTTACCTGCCTCTAGCTATGGACCTGGCTGGAGACCTGGCTTTCAACCTGATTATGTACCCTGGCTAGGAATTGAACCAGCAATCTTTGGGTTCACAGGCCAGCACCTATTTCACTGAGCCACCAGTCAGGGCTATTTTCTTTATTTTTAGTGGGAATATTAACTGCAGTTACAATGACTCTCTTTTACCAATGTATACTGGGTGCGTAAGGGTAGGAGGAGGTGGTCAAGGGTATATGACTAGGGAAGAAATTATCTGATCATTTTATTTGTTGATTTTCTAGAAACAAGGGCCGGCTGCAGGGATGGTCACAAGAGCTTAGATTATGAGCTTAGTGCTGTAACCGAACTGGATTTCTTGAGAGACACAGGGAGGTGACAAGTAGGGACTGTGTTTTTCAAGTGTAACAGAGTAAATAGAGCATTTGAGACAAGAAGGGGAGACCTGTGGTAGCCTGCGAAGATTGAATTTCTGTTTCTAATTATTGACTTCCTATCTCGGAGGGAATAATTGCACTTCCCTTCTCTCCGGCCACAGTTCTAGCCATGTGTTGTGCTTGACTGGTGAAATATGAGCTAAAATGATGAATAATGCTTCTGTCAAATGGTGAAGAGCTAGAGCATGACTTGCCATACACTTTTTTTCCCCCACTAGCTGTAAGATTTGCAAGCATGAATCAAAGTTAACCCTCCATCAACAATAGTCCTTGAATAACAACATAAGCAAACCTAGGTCGGAAATATTGAACATACAAAGATTAAAGCTTGGGTTGTTATCCATTGAGATTTGAGGGGTTGTTTGTAGTGTAAAAATATCTCTGATGTCTTACCTGATTGAGAAAGATAATACAGACATAGTTACAATCAACTGGGAGTGTCTTAATGGCTGGGTAAACCATAACCAGAGTAAAATGAAAATAAATATGTGATTTATATAGTATTGTACCATTCCTTAATTCTTTTGTCTCACATCAAAATTTTTTCTGATAATATCGATGTACAAATAACTTTAACAAAACACACCATTCCAATTGACAACTTATCAAGGTTAGGTTAGTCCTGCCATCAGATAGTTTGATCCCAATACACATGATTCATACACCCTTTTGGTGGATTAAAAGAGTTCAATGTAATAAACTTTGTGTTGCAGTCCACTAACTTATTACCAGAGAATTCAAGCTCATAAACACTCTTCTGTTTTTAAGAAGTATTTATTAACCACATCCTGTAGTTTCTCCAGTTTATAATCCATCTTTTGGTTGGTTATTGGTTAGATGACTAGTGGAAACAAATATTTTTTTAAGATTTTATTTATTTATTTCAGAGAGAGGTGTGGGGAGAGAGGCAGAGAGGGAGAGAGACATCAATATATGGTTGCCTTTCACCTGCATCCAGCTACTGATCTGACTGGAGACCTGGCTTGCAACCTGGTTATGTGCCCTGGCTGGGGAATTGAACCAGTGACCTTTGTGTTTGCAGGCCAGCATAGTGGAAAATTTTAAGAATAGACCCTGCAGGGACATAGAATTGCCTTACAAAGTATGAGGCCAACTAAAGTATCTGCATGACCTTAATTTATAGAGGGGGTTGAGCATTATGAACAAGAATTAAAATATAAGCATTAAAACAAGCAAACCAAAGCAGATTCCAAAATAACGTGCATACACATGTGTTTATGTGTATGTGTGCATTAGCCTTGTGTATTTATGCATGTATGTATATGATATGTGCAAGTGTGTGTATGGGTGTATATAATGTACTAATTCTGGATGTTATGTTTTAATCTAAGAGAAGCCTCTCTATACTTAATGAAGAAGACAAAGAAATTGGCTTTGTAAAGATATTATTTATGGGATACTACTAGGCAATACAATGATTAAAGCATGTAGATGGTATTACAGTTATGCGTTCTGTCCAAAGCGAAGGAGAGCTCTTACCTGTAGCTGATGTTGGTTGATCTGACAGCCTCTTCAGGTTGAATTCAGGTCAACAGTTTTATTCACAGGCTTTAATTTTCTCTTGAATTCAAGGAAAATAAAACAAGGCATAGCAAAACAAAAGACTGTCCTACAGATGAACACTGAAATAATGACAATCAAAAGCATTAGATTTCTTGTTTCTGTTTTTCAGGATATCTCCTTCCATTGTGATCTTAATCCATGAGGAGAGGGGATCCCTGATTAATGTAACAGTGCTCAAATAAAGCAAACTAATACATGAAATAATGGACTTTGTAATAGCAATGACAAAATAATTTCAGCAAGAACACAGGCTTCTATGTTGCTGATGTCTCTGGGGAAAATCAGCAAGTAGAAAGAACTCAGGGCAAAAAGCTTGTCTGAATTTCATTTTCTTCCACCTCACTTGTATGTCTTAAAAGCAAAAAGTGAATATCTAGGTCTCATGCCTCCCAGAGTCACCCTTTTCTTTAGGATAATATAGAACACAGCTTGTGTCTTCTTTCTGTGTGATGGCTTTAAGACCCTGATTTTTTATAGTCTTAGCCTTGGTAATTGTGTGTATGCCCAGGGATGATTATACCTCGAACAAATTCATCCTAAGTACTTGTTTGTCATCCCTTTCTTGACACTCCTACTCTGAGTTTCTCTGATGATTACTTTTTTTTTTTTTTCATCAATGTATGGTTGCGTTTCACCTGCCTCCAGCCACAGACCTGACTGGAGACCTGGTTTGCAACCTGATTATGTGCCCTGGCTGGGGAATCGAACCTGCGACCTTTGGGTTCGCAGGCTGGCACCTTATCCACTGTGCTACCAGCCAGGGAGTGATGATTACTTTTTACTCTTTTAAAACCATGTCCCCAGGCAGTGGCCTTGTGCACATGTCATTATATGACAAGCAAAGTCCTACCTTGAATTCTATTCCCCTTACACTTCTGTATGCATGTGCATGCACACGCATACATATGCACACATACACACACACACATTTTTGTTTCTCTAACATTTCTACACACACACACACACACACACACGCACTATTCGCTATAGAAAAGCCAGGGTGAGACTATAGGATAAAAAACAAAACAAAAAGAACATCTGGTAGACTTAGAATAAAATTATCATGGAAAGAATAAATAAAAGCTCTCACATACACACACTATTCAGTACAGAAAAGCCAGGGTGAGATTATAGAATAAAAAAACACAACAAAAAGAGCAACTGGGAGACTTAGAATGAAATTAATATGAAAATAAATAAATAAAAGCACACACATACACACATACACACACACACTGGTTACTAGGTTTCACTGTCTTTCTCCACCAGATTTTCTGAGAGTTCCACTGTTCCATCCTATCCCTTCTGCTGACAACCATCTCTCAAGGCTCAACTTTTACTTCTCAGGAGTCCAGTTCAACTGTTTTGTCCCTCTCTGGAGTTCAGGCACCATCCCTGGGCTAAGAGGGAGAAGTAAGCCCTATTAATTCCCAGATGAAAGCCGGCTGCCCTGATTTGTTCCTGAATGACCTTTGAAACAGCCCTTCCTTCAGGGGAAATGGCAAGTCCCTGAGTCTTGAATGTTTTATGTGGCCCGGGGCCAGGTGCAGCCATCACATTACAGAATCTGTCTTTCAGGGGCAGCCTTAAAGCTCCTGGAAGAATTACACTGGCTGCTTAAGTAAGTCTCCCAAGTAGCTCACCCCTTCCCTGAGGGAGGGCTTGTCTCCAGACAAACTGGCTTCAACCCAGGAAGGCAGAAGGAGCATCTGACCAACTCCTTACTTGTTTTTAGATTGTTTGTTTTTGTACCTACGTAAAGCCAAGGATCTAACAACAGCAATAAATTGCTGATAACTTGAAGATAATATTTTGTGCCTGCTGCGGTAAATGGATCGGATAATCATGGTGTATTTTGTTTTAGTGGTTCAATCAATATATTGTCTGTCTTAAAAGTAGTATACTTTGAAAAATTAGGTAACTTATAAAGTTTTCCCAAGTCAGTGATTCTCTTAATTCTGCATTATTTTGTTTGGTTTTTATTTTACATATATTTTGGGAGGATATCATACAGTGATAGCTGATTTCATACAGTGATAGCTGATTTTGTGATAGAAAAAATAATAATGCATGAAATTAATGGAGAAATAAACATTTATATAGATTGGAAGGTTAAAATAAATACTACATGCAAATATTTTTAGAGACATTTTTAAAAAGAATTAACTAGAAAGTATTACTAAGAATAATTCAATTCACTTTTTAGACCTACCCTTAGGCTACATGCTATGGGTGAAATACTTAAATTTAACAGAAGCTCCTAGTATCTGAAAGCTCCAGTCATTCTTTTTGGAGATACATTTCTCATAATCCTGACTATGTGTTTTTGAAAATTCTAACTTTGTTAAGCTTAATAAAAGTATACTAATTTCTTTACAATTTATTTCCTAAATGACACATAACCACCAGCAATTTTTGGTAAACAAGAGTTCTTTTATTTGCTTTCTGCAATGAAAAAAATATATCTATGTCATGTGCTTGATAAAATAGATTTAAAAGCTTCTTCTGTCATATTAATCTTACTTATTTAATTACACTACTCTCACATTGACAGCATACTTTAGTAACTTTACTATATTTTAGTAGACCATGAAATCATACTCAATTATTTATTTTCATATTCCACTCATGTGACCTGGCCATTTCTGCCAAACTTGAGTTATTGTAAATTCCTCCTCCTCTGGATTTGCTATAGGTACACATTCTCCTTTAGAATGTTCTGCCTGGAGGAATAGCTGTTCTCTGTCTTCATAACAGAATCTATCAAAGTGGCTGTGCATCATGGCCTGTCCAGTGAGAGTTATTCAAGAAAAATTGCTGATGGAAAATAATGTGCAGAACTGCTACTTATTATGGCTCTGGTAAATCTTTCTTTTTAGTAGCAAAGGGCCACTTGGAAACAGAGTAAAAGTATACACTACGTATCCACCTAAATGCAGTTTGAAATATAGCTTTCAGCAAATGGTTCCTTTGAGATCTCACACCATGTCTTAAAAATATTTCTTAAGAGAACATGGAAATCTGATAATAAATATATTCATGATTGTGGAGAAATGATGAAAACTCCTGAACTATTTTATGATGCCTCACTAGGCTTTTTAAACACTATGACTTTCTAAATAAATTTCAACTGAACTCCAAAAAATGTGACTTATCTTTCAACTCTAGAGATCAAGAACTCTTGTTTTTGATGCTATTGTAAATGAAATTGCTTTCTTTATTTCTTTTTCAGATAACTTGTTCTTTGTGTGCTAGAAATGTAAATGATTTTTGTGTGCTAATTTTGTATTCTGAAACTTGACAGAATTCATTTATTAGTTTTAACAGTTTTTAATTTTTATTTTTTTTGGTGGAACCTTTAGGTTTTTCTGTATATAATACCATGCCATCTGCAAATACTCAGTTTTACTTCTTTCTTTTGAATATGGATGTCTTTTATTTTTGTTATTGCCTAATGGCTCTTGGTGAAACTTCCAGGACTATGTTGAACAGGGGAATTGAGAGTGTGGACTCTTGTATCTGATCTTGGAGAAAAAGTTTTCTATTTTACACCCTTGAGTATGTTAGCTGGCTTATTATTTGGACTTCATTCTGTTGACATACATTCCTCCTATACCTGGTTGGTTATTCTTTCTTTTATCATGAAAGAATGTTGAATTTTTGTCAAACACTTTTTATATATCTATTGAAATAATCATATACTTTTTATATTTATCTCTATTAATATATGTTACACTTACCAATTGGCATATGTTGAACCCCACCCCAAGAATGAATCTTTGATTATGATGAATAATCATAATAATGTGCTGCTGAATTTGATTTGCTAGTATTTAATTGATAATTTTTACATCTATATTTATTTATTTGTCTGTAATTTTCTTCTATTGTCTTTGGCTCTTTGGAGTCAGAGTAACACTTGCCTCATAAAATGAGTTTGCAGATGAATATTCTCTTCAATTTTTAGAAGATTTTAGAAAGATCGGAATTAAGTGTTCCCTAAATATTGGGTAGAACTCATCAGTGAAACCATCTGGTACTGAGGTTTTACTTTTGAGAGTTTATAATAATAGTAATTATTATTATATTTAATAATAATATTAATAATCAACAATTATTATTGATTCAATCACCTTCCTTGCTATTGGTCTGTTCAAATTTTCCATTTCTTCAAGATTCAGTCTTGTCAGGTTATACATTTCTAGAAATTTTTCATTCCTTCCAGGTTACTCAATTTGTTGGAATGTAATTGTTCATATTATTCTATTATGATCCTTTGTAGTATTTTTGCGACATTTGTTGTACTGTCTCCCTTTAAATTGATAATTTTCTTTATCCAAGTCCTGTTTCTGTTCTGTTCATCTCATTTCCTTCTGTACACATCCATGATGCTTTGGAAGCTGGATGCCCATCCAGGGCTCACTCTTCCCACTGGAGAAACTCCAGCCTTGTGAGGCCCCCTATGCATGGCACTGTGCCAGCCTCGGGGGAACACTGCAGACAAAGTAAAGCTGTTCCTCTTTTTTCCCCTTACCTTTCTAATGTAGTCCTTCTTGGTCTCTATGGTCCGAGTTCTTGGAGTTTCACATTAGTATCTCATCGATGGATAGTTGCTCATTTGTTTCCTGGTAAGGGGGGTTAAATAGGAAATGACATAGGTTGGCATCTTAGTACTGTCACTTATTTTGTTTTTGCCTAAGCTTTGATGTGTATCCATATTCAAGAAAGAGAAAAAGATTTATTTTATTTTATTTCTTATTTGTATTAATTTATTGTTGTTCTATTACGGTTGTCCTATTTTTCCCCCCATTGCTCTCCTTTGCCCCATCCTTCCCATTCCCTCTCCCATAGTCAATCCCTACATGTTGTACATGTCCATGGGTCATTTATACTAGTTCCTTGACTAAACCCTTTCTTTTCTTTCCCCCCTTTTTCCCCTTCCTCCTCCCCTAAATGAAGTGAAATAAGGTTTATAAGTTATAGCTGAGACAGATTTTATTCTTGAAATCTTACATTAAATTCTTTATCCTTTGGTAAACAAATAAAAAGTGTAAAATGCATATATGCCATTTGGAGAAATGCTTACATTGTTCCTTGATATATGTGAACATAAAAAATTAAATTAGACAAAGTGATTTAGTATGTAGCATTTTATGCCATAATTATTTTTTTGGCTTATGAGTTCCTGTGATAACATTATGTTGAGGGCAATTATTCTAAATCTGCAGATGTACAATCCTTGAGTATTTCAGCCTACGTCTGCTCTTCCCATTCTTTCTCTGGTGTGGAAAGTTTTCTATCTTTTTTTATTGATTAAATGCATAATGGTCCAAAGAGTGGTTAAAAAACAAAGTAGAGGCTGTGGAAGCCAGGGATGAAATTAACTAGGAGAGCAAAGCAATTCAGCATTGACTTTTCATGTAACGGTGAAAAGTTTCTAAAATAGTACTCAATATGGAAGTTATGTTTTGTGTGCCTCTATTTAATGTATAACCATATGAACCTCTTTTTTTTTTTAACACCTTTCTACTTATAACACAGCCTTTATCACCATGCTTATCACCCTATCAGAAAAAAAAAAAAAAGGCATACTGAGAATTGGGATGTGGTTCTACTTGGTACACACAGAGTATGAACATCCTCACATGCTTAGAGGTATACTGGCACACAAACTCCACAAGGTCAAGATATTTTGTTTTGTATTGTTCATTTATGTGTCTTCAGTAGATTGTACTGGATGACACCTAAGGAAACCTCAATACATACTAATAAAACATACAGTTACATAAAATGAAAATAAATGTAGCTGATCAAGATATTGTATTTAAAATTTTGAACCTTAAGAAATACAGACAGTGGCCCAAAATTACTCATTGATAGTTTTTTTTCCTTTCTGACACAAGTAAGGGATCAGGAATCAGATCAATTATAAATAAGTTCTCAGTTCAAGAATCCAAAACAGAACAACAAAGAAGCATCAAGAGCATAACACAGAATAAAGTATAAAATGAAAAGTAAATTGGCCTCAGAGAAAGTCATTAATTTCCCAAATCATAGATCACACACACACACACACATACATACACATACATACACTAACAAATAAAACAAACAAACAAACAAACAAATGGTGGCCTCAAATGATCAATTTTGCTCCCTTGGGGGATATTTAGCAAAGTCTTGAGACACTTTTGATTGTTATCCCAATATGGAAAGGTTATTATGGTCTCCTAATGGGTAGAGTCCAACAATGCTGCTAACTATCCAATAATGTATAGTCACTCACAAGAAATAATTATATAGCCCCAAAAATCAATATCTCTGAGGCTAAGGAATCCTGTAATGAAGGCACATTTATCATACTATTGCAAGAAGCTGTTGATTGGAACAGAACAGATGTTGTTAAAACAAGACTCTTATACTCAGATGAAGTAATCAAGGTAAGGGGAAGCCTAATAGGATCCTCCTATTTAAGCACGTCATTGTTACACCTAAATGAGCTAAATAAACAAATTCAAATAAAAAATGAAGTAAATTTAAAATTATCTTGGGATTTTTTTCTTTGATTACAGATACCTTTTACTATCATAAAAGTCAGACCTGAAAGTTATTACCAAGGTCATTGACCCTTGAACAATATGTGTTTGAACTGCACTGGTTTGCTTATCTGCAGATATTTTTCAATAAATATACAGTCAACCCTCCAACATCCTCAAGTATCACATCTTCATTGTGTACCAACTGGAACCACATATGAATTCTAAACAATGCCTTATTCTTTTGCACTCATGGGGTATTAATGGGGGTGGTAAAGGCTGAGTCAATCCTTGGCTAATTTACACAAGGAACTAGAGTATTTGCAGATTTTAGTATCATCAATGGGTCCTGGAAACAGTTCCCTGCAAGTACTGAAGGATGATTAAAGTATTGGGGCAGTCAAAGTCATACACAAATTTTCCACTGCATATGGATCAGCACTGCTAACCTCCAAGTTATTTAAAGGTCAACTGTAATACCAACTATGTGAGTATTTGAAGGTACCGTTTGAAAGATGAGATGGTGTTCACATCTAACATATAAGAGGACCACAGTAATTATTCTGGGTATGAATGAATGTATTAAACACATCACTTGATTTTCTTTACATCACATTGAATAACATTAAGGTGATATAATCTCTCCTCTAGATGTATTAGTTATCACAACTAATTTTAGGTATCAGAAATGATGCGTTAGTTAACTTCCTTCTAGAAGCAATATCCAAAGTGGAATTAGAGGTGCCCAAGAGGTATTGGGAAAATGCCTATTCCAAATGGAATCAGCAAAGGAGAGAGGAGCCATTAGACTGAACTGCAGTTGTGAGGACACTGAAAGACAGGAAACAGGAGGGCTGCGCAGCATGTCTTGAACTCTGTCACAGTCCCAGGAAAGGTATAAAAGGCCAATAGGGGAGTCATCAGACCAAAATCTCTCATTTGGGGAGGTTTCTCTCTTGCAGGAATGGGGTGCATGAGTATCCCCACCAGGCAGACTCATGAAATAGAAGTAGCCCACAGAACTATGACCCCTCATGAGTTTGGAGACAGATACAAAAAAAGCAGAAGCTGAATTGAGGGTCAATCTATTTCCAATAGCAAGAGATGTGATTGGTGTATTTTTATAGTGATTTCATTATTGAAGACAAGCATGTACCATGTTCTCCAAGCTCCTTTCACACATGAGACATCAGAAACATTAAAAATCTCCAACAAAATATTAAATGAAGGCAGAAGTGAGAATCTGTATCCACTCCTCCTATTTCAGTAATCTTTTATAACTATTAAATCTTTTAACAGAATTATGCCCCAGATTTCATATCAATTACACATAATTGAATTACAAATTGGCATTAAGACCCAGTATGCACTGAGAAATATAGAATCCTGACTAAAGGTTTTTAAAAGATAAGTAAGCAGAGTGCTTGATGGGTGTAGCTGATAAAGAATCTATCTAATAATGTAGTAATTGTCTGATGTGTGAAAATTTTCTTATACCCACAGTTTCTGATTGAAGGTTTTTAAAACTTAGTTAAAAAAACTGGAGAGGTTTTAGAAATGGTTTTAACATAACAATGTTTAAATTTCTACCTCTTGGGTTGATGATAATTCAATATTTTACTGATAAAGCTAGATACAAAGCTACAGATTTTATATGCTGATTTTGACATATTTTGGCCGAAGCTTTTAGTTAAAACTAGTTGTCGCATTTTATACATGTTTCTATTGTGTACCTCTCCATGCCTTCCATGATTGTTCCTTTTGATGACATTTTACAAAAGTTCATGAATGCTACGGCAGTGCTAATCTGAATAAAAAAGGCATCATCTGTTAGATTAATCAAGGTTTACATAAGGAATTCACCTTATTTGGTACTCATTTCTGGACCATTCTAGTTTTGCTTTATCTTTTGATGCAAGTGCTTCTTACATTTGTAGTGGGCATACTGCTACTCCTACTGAGAAGATTTATGCTGCAGCAAAACAAAGTGGACCTGTCATTTAGAGCACACTGAAAACAGTACTCCTGTGACCACGCCAGGAGATGGATTCCCATCTCTGCCACTTACTGCAGATTGCCATCATTGGCACTCTTGAACTTACACTGTTTCAAAGGCCACATTCTTTCCACCTTTATTTTCACTCACTTAATAACTAATAGACATATTTTAAAAGAGGATTTTAAAAAAGCTCAGAAATTCAGTGTGCACTAGTTTGTGAGACTACAGCTGCAGTTATTACCTTATTTCTCAAAAGTGTTCAGGTTTTATACATATATTAACCTCATGCACTTTCACACATCACTTTATTCCCAAGCTTTTACTTCCACTGCAATATGGAGGGAAGGAAGATAATCAAAGCACAGTTAAAAAAAAGAGGTCCGAGTCACCTGAATTTATTCCCACAGTAGTTAAACATCCAGAATGCAGTAAGTGCTGTACCTTGCTTAGGTCAGCAATGTTTATCATGACTTATTGTGGGAATCTCCTCAGCTCACTTCACATCACTAGGAAAGGCTTTCTGCTTGTCATTTTATAATATTTTCCCTCTACCTGTTTTCTATTTGTTATTTTTTTTTCCTATGTGCAATTTTATCCTTGTTCTATCTCTGCCCCCAAAGAATGAAATTGTTGAAAATAAGTATGCTGACCCAAAATGGAAGCTTTAACACTCTGTTTAGGTGATAATGTCAAACACTAGTTTAAATACTTTCTATATATTATTTAATCCTCACAGGAATCCTTTGATATAAGAACCACGTTATTCTCACTTTGCAGATGGAAAATCTAATAGGCAGATAAATTAAGAGACCTGCCCAAGGTCACATACACAGTAAACAACAGTTAGAATTTGGACTGAAGTAAATCAAATATAAAGTTTACAAACTGTTACCTCCCTGATGTGAAAGTCTGCCAGGGGTGTGGATTAGTACAATGAATACATCTATTGAAAGGAAGTGTGACATTACTTCAAAATAAAAACAACTTATTAATAAATTCTATTGGATATTAATATGTAAAATTTTATCCACAGAAACAACATTGAGTAGTTAGGTACACTGAAGAATTATTCACATGGTTCACAAGGCTGCCCCCTCCATTTGACCATGATCATCAGAACAAACATAGCACAACATATCCTAATAATGTACAGGCAAGCTAACAGCTGAAGGCTTCATAGTTTAATTTAAATAAAAGATGGAGCCCTGGCTGGTGGCACAGTGGATAGGTACCAGCCTGTGAACCCAAAGGTCTCTAGTTTGATTCCCAGCCAGGGCAACATAACTAGGTTGCAAGTCAGGTCCCCAGCCAGATTTGTAGCTGGACACAGGTGAAAGGCAACCATATATTGGTGTTTCTGTCCTTCTCTCCTTTCCTCTCTCTCTGAAAAATAATAAGTAAAATCTTTTAAAAAATAAAATAAAATATTTTTAAAAATCAATCAATCAATCAAAGATAGTTTTGAAATGTCTTAAGAAAGTGAAGGTGGACATGTGACTATTTTCTGATGCAAAGTGCTCCTAAAGAAGGTGCTTGCTTACAGAGACTTGGAATCTGCTATATTAAATTAAATTACTGAGAGGAGATGATATCTTGATTGAGAATAACAAATATACTTTGGATTTCCAACCTGCAAATGTTAAGATGAATATTCTCTTCTGGCGTAGCGTAGCTACATTCTCCCAGCAATGGCTGAACAGCCATCTTTGTAGAGGAGTCAGCAAGACATTTTTGGTATTTCTTCACACAGTTGTTTGGCATTTCTCTTGAACCTCCACAAGTGTTTGTTTGAAACATGAGTGTTTTGTGCTACAGAGCAGGAAGTAAGATGATTTGGGCCAAACATTATAAAATTCCATGATTCTGGTCAAAATTTTTAATCATGAAAACCTCAATGCTACTGTGTAAAACTTTATGTAAATTTATTGTTTTGGTCTCAAAGGTCATTTTCATCATTCAAATAATGAAAAATATATACTCAGTCTATGGGAAACCACAAGCAGGAATGAGATCATAGTGAACAACCATGGTACCTAGGATAATTAGATGAGAATTGGAAGGATGTAATACAATATGAGGGACAGGATAACTGTGCCATTACCCTAATGAAGGGTGTTCATTTATCTTCATTTTGTTGTTTAGTCATAAATGTGACTTAGCTCTTCTTTGTCTCCACTTCTCTTTGCACCCAAACATGAAAATCTTTACTTTTTTCTATTTCACATTCAATCTCTCAGAAATAATCTAACTGATGTAAGTTAGGCATTATTATCTTTGTTGGGTTGAAAATTCAGGGCTTAAACCACTAAGAAGCTTATAGATTGAATGTCTATCCATAGGTCAGGTGTCCACCAATATTTTGGACACCAGCTAGATGGGGTAGGCATCATAGCAGAATATCTCAGAAATGGTGCCTTCATGTGGAGAGTAAGGACAGGAACAACTGCTATAATCTTAGGATGCATCATATTTTCCTCATCCAACTCAGTGACTTAATGAATACAGAGAGCTGTGAGGTAGACTTCACAGAATCAGTCAGTTGCACATTATTTCATTTTCAGCTTTTTAATCAAATTTGCCCTTGAAGTGATATGGACATTCTTACTATTGGCTATTCTATTTGGAAAGAAATACACCAAAATTTGACCAAAATTAGTAATGTAGCTTTCTTCAATTAGACTAATTAGAAAACAAGAATTTTACATCTTAAAGCCACTTTCCTTGCTAAGAACAAAGCGGTGTTATTGTTGCTAGTGGGAGCACATCTTTTCTGCTTTGACAAAGAGCCAGGCCCCTAGTTTATTAAAAATATACATTGGCCCTGGCTGATGGCACAGTGGACAAGGCACCCACCTGCAAACCCAAAGGTAGCAGGGTTGATTCCCAGCCAGGGCACATAATGAGGTTGCAAGCCAGGTCTCCAGCCAGGTCCATAGCTGGAGGCAAGTGAAAGGCAACCATACATTGTTGCTTCTCTCTCCCTCTCTGCCTCTCTCCCTTCCCCTCTCTCTAAAAATAATAAAATCTTTAAACAAATGCATTAATGTATTTAGGCACAAATTAGCAATGTAGTCATAGTCAAGGCTGAGAAAAAGCCCTCCTATATGCTACCTGAGACAAAACTTGTGATTTTGTCAGTGCTTACATGTCTACTCACATTCAGTCAGGAAAAGACAGTCATCTGGAAGAGCCATTATGAACTTGGACTATTGAAGTTGTGTAGCTCAATCCGGGCATCATTTCCACTAAACTTGAAAAGTGCTGTTTTCATAGAAAGTGCTAATAAGATGCTTCATAGTCCAGAGAAAAGACATGGGTAGAGCAGAAGAACTTAATATGTCTCTGCATATTTATTTTGGATTTGGCAGGAATGTTCTTTGGCTAAAATTACCAAGCTATTTGCTTGTTTTTGTATATTTCTAAGCAGTCTTAATTGAATGAAACATCAAAAATTCCAGACTTTGAATTTACTTTAGTGGAACAAAAAGGGTCATCTAGTATAAACACTTTAGAGGAAAAAGAAACACCTTTTGAAAATCAGCTTCGGCACTCTCCACTTTGAGGATGAGTTATATTTATCAATTCCACAGAGTAGCATTGAAAAAGGAGTGGGGAGTAATTTTACAGTGGAGACACCAGGCCAAGTGATCAAGGTCAATATCATCAGTGATATATCATAGTGATAGCAAATACGGGTGATAGGATGTGACAAGAGGGCACTTCAGCTCTGTGGTGTCTGTCACAAAACCCATAACAGCAGCCTGTTCATGAGAAACATCAGAAGAATCCAAATTGAGAGACAATCTATAAGACATCTGACCAGGGCTTCTCAAAACTAGTAAAGTCATGAGAATCCAGAAAAGCCTGAGAAACTGTCATGAACTACAGGAAAATAAAGACAAGATGCCAAAGTGTGATATGTTATTCTGGATATGGTCCTGGAATAGAAAACACTCATTAGAACAAAACATATAAAATGATGAAATTCAAATTGAGTATAGGCTTTAGTTAATAACATTTTTACTGAAGTTGCTTATGAGTGATAACAAATGTTCTATATGATTCATGTAACATGTTATTAATAGGAGAAATTGGGTGAGATGTATAGAGTCACTAGCATTATTAGCCTTGCACATTTTTGTAAATCTAAACAATGAAATTTTATTTTTGTTATCTTAGATATTCTACTAATACAGATATTCTACTTTATACCTTCTTTCTCTATTTTAGGTTTCTTAACCATCTAATCTTGGCATAATCATCATGAAAAAAAAAATAAAACCAAACAGGAGAGCTGTTTTGCATGTCAAAATGGCAAAGTAGAAGGTGGGTGGAGTGCAGTAATATTTTTTTAACTTTAAATTATTTTGACTTATATTTAGCTTCTGCTTAGCAAATAGTATATTCTTCACTCTCAGTAAAAAGAAGATGAGAAAGTCAAGTCCATGTTATTAGTATCATCAATTTAAAACTATAAATGGTGTTAGGAGTTAAATTATACCCTCTCAAAATTCTTATGTTGAAGTGCTAACCCTCAATACTTAAGAATGTGACCCTATTTGGAGATAGAGTCTTTATACAGGTAATTAATTCAAATGAGATCATCTGTGTGGACCCTAATCCAATATGGTTGGTGCTGTTACAAAATGGGGAAATTTACACAGGGACAGGCCTAAAGGGAGAGTGATATGAGGGGACATAGAGGGAGAATAGCCAAGTGATCAGGCCTGGAACTGATCTTTCCTCAGAGTTCTCAGAAGGAACCCAACCTGCCATTATCTTGATTTTGGATCTCTAGCCTCCAGAATGCATTTCTGTTGTTTAAACCTCACAGTTTGTGGTACTTCAAAAGTAGCTAGGAAAGCAATATACAGCCAGGGACTAATACCGGAAAAGAACATGTTTCACCCCAGTGGAGATGGGTTCAAGGGCTATTCAGTGTCAAGGCACAGCCAAGAAAGTTACATTCTAGGAAGAACTCCAGGATCTGTGAAGAAACTCTCGGCAGGGGAAAAAGTTAATGTTAAGTTGAATGGGTACAGGAATAAAACTGGTTTGGGATTTGTTAGGCTTTTAATTCCATAGCTACTTAGAGAAGACACAAATATATCAAATCCATGTTAGAAAAATCAAACCTCAACCCAATCTTGGGTCTCCACAGAGTTTATTAATGGGTGCTGGAGCATCTCTGGCTGGGCCCCTGGATCATTGGTGTGTGCCTCAAGAAAACCCAAAGTAGCCAGGAATAAAACAAATGAGAAAGAATTTTAGCTATCAATACTAAGCTGAAGACATTTTTTTAGCTGCTGCAATTCAAACGTTGGAGAGAAAAAATCAAAATCTAAAGCCATCTTAAAGATATCGTTTAAATGACTATTTAAAATCTTTTTAATCAGAGTTGTCCAAGAAGTACACTATATCTTTTAATTTCAGCATCATCTTTTTAATATGTTTTACTTGACAAAAATAAAAAGAGGCAGAAAATGAGTTTCTTTGTCCTAAAATGAAAACTTCAAAGATGCTTATTGATCTTTTCACATCAAATCAAAGCTACATTGATTGTGGACCAGACAAACTATTGGCAATCAAGAGTAAGTTCAGAGTAAGTTTTGATGTGTGTTGATCTAAGTCATCAAGTGTGGAAACTCAGATTTTCCTTTAAAACAGCAATTCCAGAAGATGGTGTGCGTGTAACTATAGTTTAGCCCAAGGAACATACTCTAGAATATCAGTCCCAGACTAAACCTGTGAGTAATATGAGTGAATTCTTCACAGTAACTTCCATGAAATCCAGAATTTCCTGCTTAGTAGATATGCCAGACATAATCTCCCTTTCAGGAGAATGATTATATGCATGACACTCACGAAAGCTCCTGAGTTTTTCACATATAGAATGATTTTTGCTCCGTAAGATATAACTCACTATCTACTGAAATTTTTAGATCTAAAGTTTTATACATCCTTGTGTTGCCAAAAACTTGTAGCACAAAATGACACACTATTTAAAAGCACAATATCTAAAATTGAAAAATATCTATTATCTTATAAAAGATGGTGAATTTACTTTAATATCCACATATCAAGTTGGAAGACCAATTATCGCTGATATTATACATATATACATATATGTGTATATAGTGTACTATATACCAAATGCTGTATTGGTTGTATATTGTTGAATATTTATAGTAGTTTAATATATACAAGTTTGAGCCACATTGTTGAGGACAGATCTTTCACCAGTCCACTGAATCCAGTGCTGATCTCTCAGACATACCTGGTGATCTAGAAATCCCTTAGCCCAGCCACATTAACACACAAAATTAACCATCACAGCTTTCCCTCCCAAAGTTAGTTCATTTTTGCCTTTCAGGAATGTTTTTTCTGTTCTCTGCACATACAACTTATGTTAAAGTTATTTTATATTAAAGTTATTTCTAAAACTTTATAGATTTTTCTATGAGCAGGCTCTTCTTTTTTTAAGAAAATATAGTTAGCTGTGACTTTGTATTGGAATGCTAAAATGCTTTTGTGCATTGATTTTGTATATGAACGCTTGGCTAAACTAATTTATAGTTCTATATCTGTGTCAGTTTATGTCTTTGTAGATATTATACGAAAATAGCAAAGTTGTAAAATAGCCTAAGTAAATAGGAATTTTAATGGGAAGCAAAATAGAATAGTAAATTAATGTCATTTTGGTGGGAACTTTGATCAGCCATTTGAATTTTGATAAATCTCTAATTACCAAGGCATTTTGTCCCAAAATCATCATTTATAAATTGATTATATGGGGGAATATGTTTACTAAATGTCAGAAAGGGCAGAGAGTTGTGCAAGTACATACAGCCCACTTACTCTTTTCTACATTTACCCAATATTATCTCAAATAGTGCCTCCCTATCAATAACATGTTATTATATGAAATATATGAAAAATATTGCAAGAAATTTAGATCTATCCACTCAGTGAATACTGATATATCTACAGGGTCATGAACTAGAGCTTGCTAGTTTTTCATTCTTACTTTGATTAAATACCAAAGAATAAAATAACAATTCAAGGGAAAGTAGACACAAAGTCACCTGCAAAAGCCTTTTCTCTTTTTTGCACCCCTCTTACCATTTTTACTAACACTCCAAAAAACATTATCACTCCGAATAGGTTGGCAGTCAATGTGTTCCTATTGTGTGAATCATCAAAGGATGCTAAAATAAATGAATGAAGCATTTGTGTTGTGCCTGAAGTTTAAAAATCTAGCAAATTCATAATTTGTAGCTCAATAAAAAATAGATTTCTTCTTCTAAATGTGAGTTGGATTGAAGTGTGTGGAGAAGGCATGCTGATTTATTGGACTTTCTCATATTTGTTACTAATGATTATTTCCAAGATCATTTAAAGGCCTAATTGCAATCTTGTAGAGGCTTGCTGTGTTTATCATTATTATAAGCTCATTTAATTATTAGTTACTTATAAATTTCAATTAGTTGTAAAGAGCAGATAGCCATCTTTCTAAGCTGCCTTTTGGTAGCCAGGAGATTGTACTAAATAATATCCAAGGGCCCAATCCACAGAATATAATGAATCCATTTGCTCTTAAGGAAACCATTCTCCTCTATAAGATTTTTTTCTTTTTTTCACCTGAAAACTAAAACAGTTATACCAAAACAGATTCACTACAAAGTAGCTTTTACATAATAAATATCAAACATGTATTCCTTCAGATAAAAGGCAAAGATATGGTATTTAGTAAAATTTAAAAAATAGGTTTACTATTTCAGCCCATAACAGTTAAGTAATACTATTGTTTGGAGGTTTCCTATTCTTCAATAATTTGTATTTATTATGATCTAGTACCTTGCCTCATCAGCAACACCTGGGAGTTTATGAGAATTGCTGAATCTCTGACACATCCCTAAACTAAATGAGACAGAAGCTCTAGAGATGGGACCAACAGTGGGTGCTTCAACAGTCCCTAGAAAGGAACCTGAGAAATGCTCAAGTTTGAAAGCCTTTGGACAGAGTTATAATCTACTTTTTTGAAAAAGCTTGCCATGGACACCTAGCCAAGAATGGAAGTCCAAACATTACATCTGAAAAAATAGTGTGGAAGAAAAATATTGCCCCCCCTTCCATTGCAGATAGAATTTGTTGACTCATTAAGTCCAACAAATAAAGTAATAACATTCATGTATTTTGACCCTTTCTGATGATAAGCACTCAAGCACTGTCATTGCAATTCTCAAAGAAATTCTCAGTTAACACATATAAGGGTTCAGTCACTGTGTTGTTACCCTAGTTTTATACTTTATTCAAAACCTCCTCTTTCCTCTCCCAAACTTACTCTTTTTTTTTTCTGCCAGATTTCAGGGATTTCTATTTGGGAAAAGCTTATTAAAATCTAAAAAAATGCTTAAAGCATATTCAGAATATTCATTCAGACACTTACCTATGATTTCCTGGCATTTGTTAACTTATGTTATGCTTAGGTGGTTTATTTTTTCAAAGCTCTTCATTTTCATCTGATCACTATAAAGTATCTGAAGTCCAAATCTACTGTAGAGTAGCTACTTTCATGTTGCTATCCTAGCCTCGATCTTTTAAGAGTGGCTTTGAACTTTTGTACAAAACAGAAGAAATTCCATGAATTCCCACTTCTCTCAAAAACCATGCATTAACTAACATAAACATTCATTCAATTAAGATGGTTTATAAATAAGCAGAACTGTCCCTTAGGTAGGTCTACTACTTTAGTACTCTGTGTCTGGCACATGAGAGTATAAGGGACTGTGAAACTCACTGTTGTTCTCTTAACATTATTAACATTCAATTAGATTTTTCTTTAATGATATTCCAAAGGATCTATGATACTTTAACATGGGGCAGCTTCTGTGAATGAGATTTTTTTTTTTTTTTATTTGGTGGATCCTAAAATTAGTCAATTAATCTGGCCTTCAAATCTTCTGCAGTCATATACTTCTTTATAAATTCTGTAATACTATTTTGCTTTAACTGAGTTATTAGAAAAATAATTTTATCTTTATGATTTTATCCTTAGCCTGACCCATCCATGTTAAGTGCAATAGCATTCTAATAAGTGATTATTACATAAAATAACTTGATCCCCATTATGTAAGTATTGTAAAATTGAGCCTTAAGGATTTCTGCTATTACATTGCCAATATTCATCTTCTTCCTAACTATTCATGCACATGAAAAACAAGTAGCCAGTATTTATTATGACTCATTATAATGACTCATTTTACCTGGCAACATCAATATAATGTGAGCCCTATTGTTATCCCCCTCCCACCAATGAGGAAACTGAGACACAGACTGGTTTTCTGAACTGTCCAAGGTCATGTGGTTACAATTCAGGACACTGGATCCAGAATCTATAAAGATTCTAGCTCACATAATCAACACTATAGTTCTAACAATTCAGAATCATTTTGTTGTTAACAAAGTTCAGAACTGGGAATCTGCTGAGTTATTTATTTATTTGGATTTAAAACATTATTCACATGGCTGAGAAAGTAGTAAATGAATGATTGTTATATGTTATAAAACCTATTGGTATAGTTAAATAATTACCTAATGTTTTAAAAATATTAATTCAATTTTACAAGCAAATACCTTAACTTCCAACTTGATGTACAGTATTTATTTTAAGTATTATTAAACTGCTGTTAAAATAATATGGAACTGGAATATAAACTTGAAATCTCAACGCAAAAGGGACTTTTCATCTATTACAGGCTACACAAAAAAGAGCTAACAGCTAAATCCATTGACAAAGTACCCAACATTGTAGTTCTACTGCAGACTCCGCATAATCAATTGAACTCACTAAGAAATGACCCATCAATCAATCAGCCAGGCATTTAATCAAAACTCACAGTGAGAAATCTATCAAAACAAGGATCTGAAATCCATTGAACTTTGATTATCTGAACACCAGAGGTGCATGAGGTTTGAGTGCTGAGTTGCCTCCTTGTCAAATAAAACAAGGGTCCCTTTTTGTGTATGTGAACTGGATTGCCCCAGGTTATTTAGAATTGAGTTTGCATTGGTGTGAACCAACCCATAGTCTAAAAAGCAATTATGTCTTCCCAGAAGTTTACCAATCAAAGTATGAAAGGGAGAAAACAGTATAATGTGTTTTGTGTTTTAAAATTCCTGCAGAAACCTGTTATAAGCAGAAAATATTAGTCAAAATTACCAACTGTCAATTACACAGCAAATCAGAAACGATAACATAAATTCCAGGGAGTTCACTTAGCTCTCACTCAGGCAGCAAAGCATGTGCTTCCTTATGAATGTCTTAACTGTCTCACAAGCTTTGTTACAAGTTATGCAGCTGCAGAACAGCAATTTTTGTGCCGCTGTTCTCAAGCTTACTAAATAGGAATAAAGTATTTTTGTTTTCCATTAAGAACTGCTTGTTTATCAATTTGTCAGTAAGGCCCACAAACATTTTTAAACAACCAACTGAGTATCACTCAATATCTAAACTTCATGATGAATCACTTAATTAGGTACAATTTGCACAATCTGAAATCAATTAGTCTTCTTTTGGGGGAGTGGCTGAAAATCAGAGGTAGGTTTAGATTTGAATTTTAAAATACATGTAGAAAATAAACTGGCTTCCATTGCTAAAAGAATTAGTCCCATCTTTTGAAAAATATGTAAATAGCATTGTTTTCTAGCTTAATTCTATAATATTCTAATGGTGTGCAGTATTACTTTATACACAACCATATTGCAAATCCAGTCACAGAAATTAAAGAAGAAAATTTAGCATTTCAGCTATTCCTTGACGAAGAAATATGAAGGTGGAGTACATTTCTGATTTTGGGTGACTATTTTAAACCCAGTCCACCACTACTACATTTGTGGAATTCCAACTGCAACATTTCATCACAAACTTACTATCACCCTTTCCTTGCATTGGAGTTTTATGGAAAACATTGTTGTTATTCAAATGACCAAAGAGTATTGACAAGTTATTTTACTTATGTGAACAGATTATGCTTTCAAATAGAAAGGCTTTTCTCAGCTTAATATTATTTCTGTTGAGTTTTGATGCTTATCCCCAATATCTCATTCCACATACACGTGTAGTTTCCAGGGTTTCTTTTTTTTTTTTTTAAACCCTCATCCAAGGGCAAGCTTATTGATTTGAGAGAGGAGGGAAGAGGAGAGAGAGAGAGAGACAGAGAGACAGAGAGACAGAGAGAGACAGAGACAGAGACAGAGAGAAATAGTGTGGGAGAGAAACACCAATTGGTTGCCTCTTGTAGGTCCTAACCTGAGGCCTAGGCATGTGCCCTGAATAGGAAATGAACCTGTGACCATTTAGTTTATGGGATGACACCTCACCCAACAAAGCTACACTGGATATCTTTGAACAAAAGTATGTTAGCAAAACATTGATGATCAGTCTCCTTCAGTGTTAGATGATCAGGGAAAAATTACAGCTCTGTCAGTGCATGATCCAAAGCATCCAAAACAGTTAGTTAAAGACCTTATTCTAAGCCTCCACAACTCAATTTGGTAGGCACTTCCCTGTATTCTTCAGTAGAGAACACTAATTTTATTTATCCCCAAACACAGGAATAGGTTTACAGGTTGATTAGCTATTATCCATTAGCCTTGTCAGACTCCTGTTTCTCAACATGTGCTCCAAAAGTGTCCTAGTGAGAGAGTAACACTGGAGAAACTCTTGGGTGTAAAGGAGCTGCCCCAGATGAGTGACACCAGAGAAGTCAAGTACATTTAGCCACATGTGGCAGCCTTGGTCCTGGATCTTACCCAAAAGACCAGCATTCACATCTTGGCCTTGCGACCACTGATTTTATTTATTTTTTGCATTTATTATATTTTATTTATTTTGCTATTATAGTTGTCCCAATTTTCCCACTTTTGCCCCCTCCACCCAGTACCCCATTTCCTCCAGCAATGTCCCCCCTTAGTTAATGTCCATGAGTCATACATATATAAGTTCTTTTGCTTCTCTATTTCCTTTGTTCTTCTTGACATTCTCCTGTCTATTCTATAACCACCAATGTGTACTTTTTTTTTTCTTTCCCATCCAGACGATTCACCATTTAGTTACTGATTTTAGATTCCAGATGATTTAGGTTGAGATAGCATATTCTCTATCTATTCTGAACATCTTTGACTGCCAAACTTTAGATTTTGTGTCCTGACATGTGAGAAAATGGTCCATCTGGTTCTCCACTTCAGCCTGTTGCTAGGCATAGCCTCATGGTTATTCCTTTGACAGCTAGCTCCCCTGATGGCAACTCTAATTTCTCTCTGGCTGTTTAATAATGAGACAGACTCCTCTGAGCTAGCTAGCACACCCTTAGTTGCTGTAATTACTTACTCAGCAGACAGTCTCCTTTCTCAGACCTCCCAAAGAGATGAGATCACCTCTGTGTTGCCTTCTGAAATAGAACAAGAAGCATGGAAATGGGTAAGGAGAATTAATTACTCATTGTTCCCTGATAATTCTATTTTTGTCCAAGATCTGAGCACCTGGAGTAAGGTAAGCTCATAGTTTTTCATTTACAGATGCCTGTTATAGATATAATAAAGGTATAAGTTTAAGAAAACACTATTTTCCCCAAGTCTCTCTACCCTAAGCCACTTGAGAAGCTAGGTAGGCAAACCCTTAAGGTGAATTTTGCATCTGCATTTTTGCCACCAGGTTTTCTTGCAGAAATAATTCTATGGATGTGTTGGTTTTATTCCCCAGCATTCTAGGGGCCACCTGACCTGGCAGTGAGTGCAGGTCAGCAACTATTTAAGTGTTCAGCAAAGACCTTAGGGGCCTGACTGTACCTGAAGTTCATCCTCCTATTTTAGATTTTCCTCTACGTTGCAGAATGAAAAACAGAATAAAAGAAATATTGTCCTATATACACTCTAATAAAACAAATAGTATTATCAAGGACTGAGCCATTTTCTTAGTCTGAAATCCAAATGGACTATAAAAGCCCTTGCCTCCAGTCCCAAGCTCCTGAGGGAAAAGCTGGCTTTCCACCTGGGGTGGAGTTTGCTGGGGAACTGCTTAGAGGGCTCTTGAGAGAAAGCCTGAAGCAAACTGACCTTTCTATGCCAAGGTCAATGTCTCAGACGGAACAAGAGCTGTAATCAAACTGGACTGCATTTAGCAACACATCCTCAACCTGGCTCGGGCTCCCCACCCACTGTATCATTCTGTGTTCTCACAGTGGCACCTGATGGAATTGCACAGAATTTTCTAGGACCCACCTTGTCAGGAGTGAATGCTTCTCTCACTGTTTCTCACTCTGCCATTCACGGGAAGCCTGGATTTATTCACGTCACTGAGTCCCCAATGGCAAAATAGAAATTACAGTAACACTGACCTCACAGATGATTTAATACATATAAAACATTCCAAACAAGGCTATAGTAAGAATAATTTCATAAATATTAGATGTTGTTGGGTCAGTGTTTTACCCTTTTCAAAGTACCATTGCCCTCATCAGTGATCAAGTTATCCCCAAACTATGAAAAATGTAGCATCTCATGCATCGACCTCTGTTGACCAGTGTAAGAAATTTATTCTCAGGGAATTTAAATTGTCGTGATTCACCCAAGTAAACATAGCTACTAATTAGTAGAAATAAGGCCAACTCTAGCATCTTCATATTTTGTCCAATTCTCTTTCCAGGGTCTCGTGCTGACTAAAAATTTTTCACAGATGCATTGCAAGGCCAATCTGTTAGAGTCCACACAATTTCAGTGTTGATTCTTGGGGGTCAGGCCACCAGCAGTGTTAATACCTTATTATGAATTAACAGTGGGACTGGTAGCAATAATGGCAGTACCTGTTATTTACTGAGTCCCAAGCATTCTGTCCTGTACAGTTAGTTTTAGAGTTGATGTTCCAAACAACGCTATGAGGTATACATCATCACTATTTATCAAGTACACAAGTGAGGTTTAAGTAGGTTAAGTAACTTACATAAAATCAGATATGAGGAATAGAAGCATCTGAACCCCAATGAGGTTTTTAATTTCTCAAAAATATTTTTCACTGGTGTGGAACTCTAAAATCTCCTTAAGGTGCAAACTATAGTTCAAGTTCAAGGATGTGTGTGATCCCATGTGCAATTCCTCTTGAAATCTTAAGATTTAGATTTGGAGAAACTTAAAGAATCACATGATTCTTAACATTTTATGTAATAAGACAGAAAGCAGAGATCCATAGGGTTTGAAAACTTTTCCAGAGTCCCTACCCACTTAGTAGCATAAGCAAAATTAAAATATAAGTATTATCTACTTATATAAGTCTTCTTTCTTTACCTTTATTTACTCTTCCCTTTCTCTCTCTGGAATACAGTTTTCTATTTCTATAGCAAGCAACATATTTCTTTTCTAGACGCCCAGAGAGCAATCGTCAAGGTAGGATTAGTCACTCCAAATCCTAAATAAATTATTCACTTCTGAATTATAACTGTGGGTTTCTCCTTGAGCCTAAAGCCTTCCTTCCCTCACGAACATCCATATGCAATATATAATCTCCTTCAGAATTGTTTACTGAACACATCTTTCATGTTGAAACCCCAATCTAGGTTCAGAAACATCAAAAAGTGTCTTAAAATTTGCAATGTGGGTAATGTGAACTAAATTGTAAAATGATTGTCAGGATATGTGCTACTTGGATTTAGAATCCATTCTATAATATATCATAAACACTAGAAAAAGACTAACATAGATTCTTAATACCTTCATAATCAAATAGAGGAGAAAGAGGTCATTGTATATAAATCTTATAAACCACCAACAGAGAAAGAAGTGAAACAAATGCAATAAAACAGAGAAAATCTTTTTTACTACTTTTCTTTCAAGACATCCAGTGTTTGATGCAAAATGTAAGACTTTCCCTGCATTAGTACTATGAACAGAACAGCTCTGCACAAGGAGGAATAAAAAGGTTCTTCTTCCAGAAAGAAAAAAGAGAGAAAGGGAGTAGGAGGGAGGACATGAAGATAAAGCCAATTTGATGACAAAAGGCTTCATGCTATGTTATTGGACCCTCTATGTACACCATCTTTCCCAGTGAATTCTATAAACCCATGGAAATCTTGGCAGTGGATGTTTTTGGAAAGAAAAGATACCAAATCTTCACCCAAATTAGCATGTAGTAAAAGAGTGGCCTATGCACCAGGGAGGCAGGGAAGGGCACTACTAACTTACAGAATTCATGGGGTATGGTCTGAGATGCTAAAATCCAGTGTGGAGAAATAGCCCTTTTTAAAGGACCAATAGTGCTTCTCAGAAGATCAGAAACTTCCCCTCCAAAGCTGCCCCCAAAATGCTAGAGCTCCCTATTATTTTTAAAACTCATTTATTTTAGGAGTTGGTTAGGGGCAGACCCACTGGGATGACATCTTAACTCTGCCACTGACTACCTGGAAAAACTTGGTCAATTCTCTTCATCTCTCTGTGCCTTTGGAAATAATAATGGCCTCTTTTTAAGGTTCTTTTTGAGTATTGAAGAAACCAAGGAAACGAAATCATAAGAATGGCTGGCACATAGTATGCTAAGTAGATGTTATCATTAATAAAATTTCTAATAGCCATTCTCTAGCTTGTGCATTGTACTATTGGCAGTTTGACACACAGAATTTCAGATCTCACCATATTGTGCCAATATGTGATAAAGGCCAAACATTTGATGAAAGACAATCCTCTGATTATACACTTCAGCCTACTCAGCTGTGTCACCTGGCTACCATGTCATACCCATCCTCTAATGTTCTGCCTCCTTTACCTATTTCAGACATGCTGAGTATAATCCCCAACTTCCTATCTTCCCACCTTCAAAGCACTATGTGTCTGCCCTCTACCATAAACTATTGTATCCCACAGTTTTCCAGGAGAGTTGGTAGGACTGCATCATTCAGGAAGCCCTCTAGATAACCCCAGAAAAATAAAAAGAAACTAACATTTAACCTCCATTTTCCTTATCTATTTCTCCATCCTATTCCTCCCAATTGACACTTTTGATCATGTATAAATTCTCATTAATAATCTTTATATCTACAATTTCCTTTCAGTAACCCTCAGGTGACAATGGTTCTCAAGTCCATCCACACCAAGAATATTTCCTCAGCTTGCTTTTTCTGCAACTAATATTTCACCAGTCTACTGTACAAAAGCATAGCTCACTCACCTTCCTTCACCTTCAAATTCTTCAACACCTTGAAATATGACTTGTGTTTAAATAAAATCTTAGGCACTTTTTTAAGCTCAGGAGAAAAAACTGTGTGTATGCATATTCCCTCACATGTGGTTTTGCCTCACTTCCCTTGTCCTTGGTCTTTTCATGTATGACAGTGACGCTGGAGGCTCAGTTATTTTTGAAACATTTTTCTTCAATTTTAATGACTCAGCACTTTTCTCGCTCTTTTTCCATCCCTTGTTCAGACTCTAAAGTGAAGGTTATCTTTAATCGGGTCATTATGTTGCTTATATGATTCACTCTTATTTTGATACCTTCATTATCTTTTAGGTCAATATTTATTTTTGGTGTGCTTCCTCTGTATGCATGGATACCAATCATTTAAACATTTTATATGGCTCATCAGTGTTAAATAAATGTCCTCTACCACATTTAGTACCCCTTCAGTCTCCTCCTGAAACTGCAGGTTTGGATTACCTATCTATGGTTAATAAAACACCCTGTTATTCAGGATGCGGCCTGAGAACCTGTGCAGGCATGACCCAGATTCCTGACAGCTCCCATGATGCTGACTTTAGAAACCTAGTTCCAGATAACAACAAACATTTTTTAAAGGCATCTTAGGAAGTGTCTAGGTGTCAGGAAGACCTGATGTGGCTGCTTAAACAGTCAGATCCACTGAATCAATAAATAAATGCTTTATTTTAATGTATGTAAATCTTTAAAGATTGGAAGAATTTGAATAAACTTTCCATTCGCATTTTTTGAACTTATAGGATAAACGCATTCTAACTATGCATTGTCAAGGTCAGTGCTGTCATTGAAACACAAAACCTTTCATAATCTTAATGACAGATCATGAAGTTTGATTTTCTCTTTTCACCACAAAGGAGAAAGAAATTTCCCAAAGTCCTACTCTTCGTTGAAATTCTAGCTGACTCAGTGCAGCGTTGCTGTGATTAAATACAAGTGAGTTTCCAGAAACCAAATGTTATGAGAACTCCTAGGTATTATTATATTATGTTTCTAGCCTAATGAAGTTCTTCCATGTGAAGACATTGCTATTTTATTAGGTCAAAGGGACTGCAGTTAATTTATGAGTGTTTACTCTTCCTAGCTCTTTTAATTTCATATGCAAACATACAGAAAACAGAAGAGAAGGCCTATGGGAGAAAACATCCATTGCAAAATAAATTTTGAGTAGGCTTGCAATAAAAACACTGATACATAAGACCCATATTCCCAATAGAGGTTATATAAAACTCACCAAATAAAAGGCATTTGAAGAGAAGTGGGCAGTGATACTAGCATTGTTTAACTAAAATGAAATGGTCAGATGAATTAAAAAATGTATCTGACTGTCTCTGCCACCGCAATATAAAGAAAAAGGAAGTCTTTTGGATGGTTTATATTGTGTCAATAAGAGATATAACAGCTTAGTGAAAGAAGCACTTTTTTAATGGTATTGTACCCTGAATGGAAGTTAGTCACTGAAAACATTGGTCAAAATAACCGATAGTACGGTCAATAAGAAACCATGGTCTGAAAAATCCTGCGACTTTTTTTTTTTTTTTTTTTGGGGGGGGGTCAGTTTTACCAAAAAAAAATATTTCCATCACATGACTTTTTCATAAATTGTCCTTTAGTGAAATACTGAGATAAAAACTTCGAAGTCAAGAATAGGAGTGTGACAAAGTGCCCAGTATTTAGTACAGTTGTCAAATGACAAAGATACAGCATCATTCGGAGACCATTATTTTCAGATGGGAGGTGGCTGCAGTTGGTGTTCTGATGGAAGCGAATGGCCTCATGATTAGGACTGAGGTTGCCCACTACGTGGATAGGAACTACCCCTGGAAGAGGTCAACAGGAGTGTCGAAAGGTAACCACTTGGCTTGACCTCACACACTTACCTAATCTCTGAAGAGCAAAAGGAAAGGCTGCAGGTTAGATCACATAACGATGTCTTGATGTTTTGAAGAGTAATGAATGTGTCTCAGTTCATCATTGAACCGAAAGACCATAACGCAGAAGTGGTGCTTGGCTTTTTATGAAAGACTATGCCCTCTACCCCCCGTGGTTAAATCCAAGGTCGGGGTTCTTAGGCATTTGTATCATCAGTAGTGGTCTTGCTAGAATTTGACTGCCATTATTTTCTATTAGTTCCTGAGGACTGTGAGTAAATTGGACTTCATTAGACACTGCACCTCCTTAATTTGGTGGAAATAGGTCAGCCCAGTTTGAGAAAACATGTTTATATGCTAGAAAGTTTCTGTTAGGAAATAATTCCCACTGGGTACCACAAAAGAGCATTTTCCTTGGCGATACTTGCTGAATCTGAATTCTGGTAGAATAATCTTAGACAGTTAAAAGAAGGAAGGTCTTGTCTAAAAAACCAATTCTATCTAAATCTAAAAAGATGGTAAAATATACTTCCAACACAGTGAGTGCTAGTCAGCAGGGAATGGATTAGGCTTCATCTTTGATGAAGGGATTCGGTGTTCTTGTATCTGCTGCAAACACAGAACTTTGCGGTGTAAATAATTCAGAAAGATTATTTTTCCCACAAAGGAGGCACAATGAAAGTAGTGTTGCAATGTGCCCCATTTTTTACAGATTGCTATGTAGGAATATGTTCAATCAAGTAATGTTTTTATGGCCTCCTCTGAGTGTCAGTGTAAAGCAAGAACTGATTAGATTAGATACTGCAGCACATTTTTTTCTTAGTTATTCTCAGTTCTACAGCCCTTGACCGAGATGGTTATTTTTCAAAAATTAGTGGCTTTTATTTAGAATGCAAAGCATGCCTTTGATATATTATAGCATTAAATTTAAGTTGCATTGTAACATTTTCAAAAATTAAGTGCTTAAGATTAGATATAGCTTTACAATAAAGAATCCACCCTCATTTGCAGTGTGACATAATAAAAATAGTAACAATCAAGCAGTGCTGACCTACAGAGGTGGTGCCTCCAGGTTTTTATCCTCTTTGTCTTGGAAAGAAGTTATATTAGCACAAAGGCTGAAAGCCATTATTCAGATTATTGAAAAATATTTTAATTTTTCAAATTAATCATTTATAATAATTAGCAAATTCTGGTGATCATTGCAATAATAATTTAAAAGTATTAAGTATCGAGTGACATGAGAAATATTTATTAGTGTTAAGTGAAAAGAAGCAAAAGCACACAATGACATGTTAACAGCAGCTAACTCTAAGAATAAACAAGATTGCTCTTTCCTTCTTTCATTTTTCTATATTTTCCAATTTTACTACGATGGGTTTATGGACTACTATATTAAAAATGATAACCTCACCATTTGTGATATTCAAAACTTTACTATAAATGTAATTTTTAAAATGGATTAGACATTTAAAATACAGGCTTATTCCCAGCTTAGTTTTTTGCATGTATTCTCATACCCTCTTTTAAGAATTGAATTTTCCCTGCATGGTTTTAAATTCATTTTGTATGGGGTTGAAGTGGTTAGCAGAGTGGCTATGTGCATCTTGGCACATTGTCCACTGGATAAAAGGGAGCCAGCCCACAGTCTCCCTCTGCAGCCACAGGTCTGCATCTACTCAGGGATGGGAAAGGGAGGGGTCACTTTTGATCATTTGCACAAAGGCACAGTATGGATTAGCAGAGGCCTTGGGAACAAATAAGATTTTTATATCAATACTCATTTTTAAAGTGTCTTATATAAAATCATTTCTATAATTTAGGAATCCATCTCTATACATGAATATCTAATTTGCTTTGGAAGTCCAAAATCTACCTGTTGGAAAATCAATGGAAAAATAGAGGTGAGAAGTAAGTGGATGGGCAGAAGGGGAAATTGGCAACATGGGGAAGAAAAGATGTCCCCTAAAATTACAAACAGTTAAAAAGCTTTAAAAAATCATTTTAATCTGCAAATGCTGGGTTTTAGACACAGAAAACATTTATGCTTTGGAACAGATAAAAGAAGAAACTGTTCTATTGTTAAAGGACCCACACTAGAGTATTTAAGAATGATTGCTAGTTTTGATTCATTTAATAATCAGTAAATAATGCATTTATAAGATGACACTGTCAAAATGTTTATTGTTTCCAGATAATACCTGCAATTGCTAAAATATATGGTCCTTTAAGTGTGAACTTAAAGTGTGGTAGAGAGCATTTGGAAATAAGTCAAGTTGAATTCATGCTCACCTTTTCAGCTGAACTTTGAAAAGCTTTATCCTCCCAATAAAAAGAAGGAATATACAGCAGTTCTGATCTGTGTTGATCTACTATTTAAATGCATTTTCTGAAGGATGTATTTTTAAAGATAACTTTTAATGGCATGTAAAGAGCATACAGTGTTAGATCCATCTCCATTTACAGGAACAGATTTGATGAGAATTATGTTAACAATGATGATTATGTTCAAACATATCACTTTGTATACTACTACCATTAAACTATTTCTATTTCCATACTCATTACAAACCTGCTTTCTTAATTCTTTTAAATCAACCTAGTTGGACTACTACAGATGGTAAGCACTTGCCCACAGCTTATTTCCAATTTGTCTGGTTCATACCATTTTTTCAAAATTTTGTTATTACAGGCATTACGCAAAATGTGATAGTGCCCAAAGTGTATTGTACACTTTGCTTGCTAATGTGCAATTTCTACAGAAGGTATAAATAAAAATTTACCTGCCATATGGAAGGCCAATACTGGGCTTCAGTGAATAGCCCTCCACAATTATAGACTACAATACCTTGGCTTTTTACAGTAATATTCTAAGGGCAAGTCCAGTGAATAGTTTCTCTTTTTTCCTTTTTACTCCATTAACCTATTGCAGTTTTGATTTCAATTACCTTGTAATGCATATAAAAATATATTACAGAGAGAAAATATTACAAGGAAGTTTAGCAAGTTAATGGTAAATTAAATGTGCTTCTTTCTTCATTATGCAAATTTACCTCACCGTGGAACATTTAGCACTCTCTCCCGGATTGCACGCAACATTTTATATGCAGATAAGTCAACAGCTCTAGTGAACTTTTGCCTTACTCATGCATTAATGCAAGAAATGAATGCCGACACCTCTCCAGGTGCTTTGCCAGCCTATAGGTAAGGTAAACCCAAATTCCCTAGTTTGTATAGAATATTCATTTCTAGTCATGTCACTCAGGGTGTTCCTTCTGGAAAGAAGTTATTGCACTCAGTGGTGAGCAAAGGATTGCTAATTTTGATTTATTTTTTTTTATTTTAAATGCATTTAATTATTTTTCTCATTAAAGTGACTGTAAGATCACTTAGTATAGTTTTTTGGATATAATTAATGGACATCATTTTTTTATCTTGCAAAGAAATAATAGTTATGAACACAAAGTATTAGCTAACACTATGCTGACAACAATATTGCAATAAAAATGTATCAGAAACATATTGTAAACATTAAACTTACACAATATTATATGTCACCAATATCTCAAAAATAAAGTAAAGTTGAAATTAGTCAAACATTTGTATTTGAAAAATAGTCCATTTTTAATCTAAATCTTTTAAAAATATTTTCTTAAAATCAGCTTGTAAATTTTGAGCAGAATTAGCTCATACCACTATCAATTTGAATTTTTTTTATCCTAAATTATCTCAAAATCTCCTGCATGCCTTTAATAATTTCTTAACCTTTAACCTCAAACCTCTTCCAAGGGAATTTAAATGACTTATAAGTAATAAAAACATTAGTTTACGCCCTGGCTGGTGTGACTTAGTGGATTGGTGTCAGCCTGAGAACCCAAAGGTTTGATTTCCCAGCCAGGGCACATAACCAGGTCTCCAGCCAGGTCCGTAGCTGGAGGCAGGTGAAAGGCAATCAAACATTGATGCTTCTCTCCCTTTCTTCCTCCCTCCCTACTCTTCTCTCTAAAAAAATAATGAATAAATTTTTTTTTGAAATAAATAAACAAATGAAATGTTAGCTTATTTAGAGGCAAAAGTAAAACAGAAAGGACCTTACTTCATAAATACTTTTTTTAAAAAAAAGAAAAATAAGGGAAGGATGGAGGTAAAGAAAAAACAAATAGGATGGAAAAGAAAGAAAGGATGGTAGGGAGGAAGAAAGGATTTTTAAATGCTACCTTGAGTTTTTAGATACAGATGCAACTTAATAGATCTATGTAAATGTAGATATAATTATAGACCTACGTACAGATCCAATTTTTGCCAGTGGTTCAGTTACTCTACTGTCAGAACAGAGGAAACTTTTGACCTATTGCACAGCTCAACTCTTGTCTTCTCATCTACAAGACTTTGTCTCCATTTCTCTTAGTCAGATTACCCTGTATCACCAGTCAACACAGCCCCATTGTTAAGAAATATTTATCACTATCCCGCCATTCCGGCTTTTCTTCATAATCATACCAGATAAACAAAAGTTGTACTTTTATATATTGTCTTGAATTTTGATTACCTAACTATATCACATTGTAATTGATAAAGTGAAGGGGTAGAGATTAAGCATTTTAGTACATGGATATTCAGCCAAAATATGTTTGAAGAGTAAAATTTCTGGGCCTAAAACACACTAAAGAAAATGTGGTTCTCCAAAGTTCAAGATTAAAAGGCATAATTTAAAAACTAATAGCCATAGTTTATTATTAAGTTATTGCCACAGTTGTTATTAGGGACATAACATAGATTTCTATGTAATTCCCTAATAATAAATAAAATTAGCAGGGCTTTCATTAGCAATAATGATGAAAAGTACATACTAGTTTCTGTGTATAAGCTAGACTAAAGACAACAGTTTCATGGAACTATTGCTACTATATGTTGAGGTCGTTATATTTTTAAAATGTACGAAAAACAAACAGAATTTATAGTTGTTATTTTCTAATCTAAAGTGTCCCTCAACTATAGTGAACAACTCTAAAAGATGTAAGAGTTTATCCCACTCTCAAAATAACAAGTAATCCTATTAAAGTCATGAAAGCTAACAGAGGATGAAGAACTCTTGGGTCAGACAAAAGACTTTATTACAGAAAACAACAGCTGAGGAATTAGTGTAACCTGCTTACTGGTGAGCAAAAAATAGCTATGACATCAGTTCCTTACGACTCAATTTCCACAGGGAAAATGCAGATCAGTCTAGACAGCTACAAACACAGTGGAAGCATTGTTGGAAAGGGACATTTAGCTTGGGGCATCTGCCACTTTAAGCAGCAAGTCAGCCTACACTTTATTGGATTACGAAATATTAATTACTAAATCTCTCATGACTGGTCACTAGAAATGACCTGTGAAATGACCCAGGTAAATAATGTTCAATGCCTTACCTTCTTGGAATAAGCAGCATTTAATTCTTAAAATTAATATAAAAACTTACAGACTTTACTGCAAAATGTAAAGTGTATGGATTCCTAATATGAAATTCTCTTTTGCTGTTTCTTTTGATATCTAGACAAAGAAGTACTTGATGACTAAGGTAAAAATAGGAGAAAATGGTAAACTGAGAAGGATCAAATTTTCTTGACTCAGGCAGCCACTGGTGGAAAGCTGTGTGGATCGTAGAGAGGCACCCATCTGGAAAGAGAAAGCACATGATCCAAGAGTTTCATTAAGTACTATATTCCAATCTTTCATTCAGTTGTAAGCAGTCAACCTAGTAATAAGATTTCTGCAACAAGTTATTAAAACTCAGCAATAAGTTTTTAGATCTGTTGGCATCAAGAGGTAAACTCGGGCCATCTGGAGGTGGGTTCCATTCCCCAAATAGATACTAGAAGTAAGGAATATACCGAGTACTTTGATAAGGGCTGGTAAAATATGTAAGTGACCACAATGGGGATTAGGGACTGACTATGGCTGGTAGATTTTCTACACTTAAGAATAGGGAGGAATGAGATCTGCCAATAGGGTAGGAACAAATGTGTGGTTAGAGACTGAGCTTCTACTTGAGAACTCACACAGCAACACCAGGTCCTGAATCAATTTCAAACAATGATGAATCAGAACACAAAACTGGAGCCTTGTGATGACAACTTACATCTGACCAAGGAGATGAATGATTCTAAACATCTTTGAGAAAATGAAACTTGAGTTGCACAAGGCTTCTTACCTCCAGCCTAGAAAGGCCTAACTCCTGGGGTAAGGGTAAATATACCAACATTAACAGACACTTTTTAATTCTTTGATTAAAGCAGTTTTTAAAAGCAAGCAAGCAAATTAGTATTCATAGATATCTTAAAGTAAGGACCTAGTTAAAAGTTGCATCATCTATAAGTGAAGACATAAGGTTATAATTTTACTTTTACTTTTCATTCTTTAAGAATTGATTACCTGAGAATTTAATTCTCTAAAAATTAATACTTTTTATTTATTCTTTTTTAAAACCTAAAGATCAAGACTATTTAATGACCTATTTAGGAACAACAGAATAAATCATAGATGTAATATAAAAGAGCCCCTGTTTGTAAATGTTTATTTTACCTACTCCTCCATAATTTCTAGGCCCTACTGAAAATATGCAAACTCTCTCTTACGTATTGGAAGAAACACTACTTCCTAAGAACAATATGTCAAATTATAATTATGAGGTTTATTAAGTTATAATACCAGTAGTATCTCATTTTAGATCACATTTTTTGTACATCAAGGCTCTGCAATTATTTTAACTATTATAAAATATTATTAACATGTGTGTAGTAATATTTTTAAATGATACAAAATGAAACTCATCTTACTGTACATGGCATTGAGCTCATTCAGCTGCCAATGACAGAAAATGTAATTGAAACTGTCTGGAGCAAAAATGAATTGTATTGACTCGTGTAACTGATAAGATCAGGTGCCTCAGATTTGCTTCAGGTGTGTCTGGCTATAAACGCTAGAGCAATGCAATCCGCATCCATTTCTTTGCCATCTCCCTGTTCAGCTCACCCCTATTCCTCACTGTTAAACAGATCTTTCTTTTGTAGTCCTAAGATGGATGCCCACCAATTTCCACCCAAGGAAATAATCAGAAATCCTGTTTGCTAGTCACTTCTGCAAATGCCATGTGATGCATGCTTAGGTCACATGCTCAGTGCTGAACCAACGTGGCATTTACCTGGATCTGCTCTTTGGCAATGTCTTGGAGGTAGGGATAGCACTCAACCAGGCTGCATGAACTAAAGACGGAGGAATGAGGATCTAATTCTCAATTAAACTTATGTTTTATTACTCTAAGTATGCTGATTGCATAATCAGAGTAAAATAAATTATACCTTCTTATGATTTTTAAATGGTCTTTGGAGGATTAGGCATAGGGGAAAGTAGTCAATTCTAGCCACCAACATTTTAAATATACTTATTCTACTCTTTTTCTTTAATGAGCCAAATGATAAAACATTTTTATTTTGCAAAATGTTTCAGAATAAGTTTAAAAAGGAGATTGTACGTTATTTTAAATACATAAGTTTAATCAAATTCTATTATGTGTACAATGCATGATTAACATTACATGCTGTGGATTTACAGCTAATTGTCAGGTTTCCTTCTTCCAAGTCCCTGTGAAAATTTGTATTGATGTCATAGTCCCGTTTTAAATACGTTGAGTAAAAAAAGAAAGAATATGAAGAGTTTTTCATAGATGCTTACTCAGGCACCTAAAAGCTCAGTTTAAGATTGAGTTCAGGCAGATGCAAAGGTACATCTGCATTTTTCCGTTAGAACACAGAGTTGCTTGTGTGGGTTGGAAATTGGTGAAGCAGAACACTTACGCTTGTTGGCAACTATGTACAAAAGCTCTTAAATCCCTGGGCTTCTTAGAAGCTGAAAGTTGCGACTCCTGTTTAAGCCATTTTTAATTCAGATGCTCTTAGGCGTTCACATGATGCTTGGCAAACAAGAAAGCCAAACACTGCTACGTCTCTTCCTCATTGACCTTCCTTTTTCCCCATTTGCACACCTGAATTAAAGAACAGGTAAAGGAAATTCTTGCTTGTGTGCACCTCTGAAAACAATGCTCTTTTTCATCTTGAGTGTTCTGTTCTTCTGGAATGCTCACAATAATTTAACGTCTCTCCAGCAGCTCAAACCTGACTTGCCCCAAGGCCATGAAACAGTGAAATACATATAAAATGCCTCTGGATCGCTGCAGCAGCACTCATGACTGCACAAGCCTGGAAGTCCCTGCATTCACTTCACTGGTCTATTTTGTGTTGTTCAGGGCTTGGAAGAAGCCAAGAAAAAGCTGGTTGAAAAATACAAGAAGCTGAACATGATTTACATATTCCGTTTAAGAAATACACTTTTTTTTCCCCATGGTTTTCTAAAATAGGAACAAACCAAAATGTGGGAGAGAAGTAATTAAAAGTAAACCCAAACTAATATAACTTCTTGATATGTGATGTATGAGTGTTTGTAGTTCACTGATAAAGGGCTGTTATGCCCCATGGTTCATCACGTTGTGACTACCTCCGTCCCTCTCACCTTCTGTCTCTCCCTTCTTCCCTCCTTCCACCCCTTTCCCCTCTTCTCTTTCCTTCTTTTCTTTTCTCTTCTCCTTTCTTTCCTCTTCTCTTCCCTCCTCCTCTCTTCTCTTCTCTCTCTTCTTTCTCTTCTCCTCTCTCTTTCTCCTTCCTCTTTCTCTCTCTTAAATGAAGGTAAAACAAACTGAGGTCTTCTGTATATCTAGCTGAAACATCTGAGTAAGGGAACCTGTAGTTACTGAAACGATTATAATATGCAAATCACATGTGCCAAATCACTTAATTTTCAAATTAACTGCATTGTATTTGTTGTTATCCCAATTTCCTACCAATGAGAAAGCCAAGTTCAGAGACACTGTATAAGTTTCCAAAGTCACACAGTTTTTGTGACCAAGACATGATATATTTTTTAAGATTTTATTTATTTTTAGAGAGAGGGAAAAGGAGAGAGGCAGAAAGGGAGGGAGATATCAATGTATGGTTGCCTTTCACCTGCCTCCAGCTATGGACCCAGGTGGAGACCTGGCTTGCAACCTGGTTAGGTGCCCTGGCTGGGAATCAAACCTGTGAACTTTGGGTTCTCACAGACCGGCATCTTATCCACTGTGTCATCAGCCAGGGCCTCAAAGACATAACTTAAACAGAAATTATTCTAACTCTGTATAAAGCATAGGCTAGTGTTACATGGTGCTAAAAATGCTTTGGATGGAGAAAGAAATGATGGTTTCTATTAAAGAGGATAATTTGGATTCACCATCTTTATTTTTATATCATTCTTCCAGGAGCCATTTAGCTTTCTTCTAAAACCCAAAGTCCTTTCTATTTAAATTTCACTTATTCTGAAATAAATTGCTATTAATGGTACAGTTGCACTATACTTTTATTTGGTTTTATCCCTTCCTAGTTACTTGCAATATTTCTCAATGTGGAATTAAAGGGAAATAATATTTGCTAAAAAGGACAAAAGGAAAAGAATGACTTTTTAGCATGTTCTTTAAGTTTTATTATTTCCTGGTTGGAAGATGCAGTTACCCTTAATTTTGGCAATTATGCATAAAACGGCAAATAGATAAGGGACAAAAAACTAGGAGAATGAGAACTGTTTTTAACAGATAATAATTATTAATTATCAAAAATATAAATATAAATAGTACATTGATTTAGAGCATATCTGGGTTATTAACCAATTCCTATTTACATTTAGATATAATGTTTCTACACAGAAGACAATGATAAGATCAGCTAAGGAAATGCAAATAATTCCCCCTGTTTAAAAGGGGTCATTTAAACTAAAATAGTTATTTTCATTCGCTCATATAGAAAAAGATACTACGTACCCTCAAATGTCACTGACTATGCAACTTGAATGTAAAAAACGTTGAATTCAGTGTGCTGTCTGATGGGCAAAGGGAAACTTTTCAAAGAAATATTTGGGGAGCAAGCCTATTTGGAATTCAGCACAGTCCGGAGGTAAATAATGTTTGCCTGGAGGCAATCTGCTGCGAGGTAAAGGAAAGGCAATCCGCCTGTGCTCCTCCTCCCTGCCAGATGGTTAGAGGCCCGGCCGTAATGAGAGCAACGCTCAGTGCGGCACACCCTGGGTGCGTGGCTGCGCCCAGCTGCCAGGAGCTCCCCGACAGAAAACCTGGAGTGCCAAGGCTCCCATGCTATTATTTTTACATGAAATATTTTATTTCATTACAACCAACTATCACTGCAATGAAGGAGACCTGGGTACTCCAAATCTGATAAGCCCACAAATACAACTCACGATTTATGTCTTCACATTTTCAATTCTATCGAATAAGTGCAGAACATCCCAATTCGCCTGAAACATGTCTCCAGAAACATGCCCCTTGGTAGTTTTGAGATTATATTTCATTTTTACCTCTTAAATCAAGTCCTGAGTTTCTTTCTTAAGTTCGCCCTGAACTGCACAGAGCTGCATCCATAATCTTTTGGGTTTTTCAAAGTAAATGCAGCAAAAGTCTCTTGCATATTGACTATTTAACCAATATTGAAGATATGGTCAGGGACTTAGTGCATAATTTCTAATGTATTGTTATCTAGAAATCATGAAACTTGGCTTTTTTTCCCCTCAATTTTTCAGCACTATCTTCTATGTGGCAGCTTTTATAAGGGAAGCATAAGTTTATATTTGTATCTATAGGGAGACCATAGTTGAACATCACACATGATCAGTTTGGGGAGCTCCTTTTTGCTGGAAAAAAAAAAAGATACTTGAATGAAAGTCCCTAAATTAACTGTGCATATTTAATAAACTGAACTGAAGATACAAGGAATTATGACAGTAACCGCCACTAATAAAAATAGCACTTACGGGGTTGGCCAAAAAGTTCGTATGTTTTTTTTCCATGAAAGACTCATTTGTCATTTTCACCAGTAACTTTATTGATTTCAATATTTTGAATATGTCAGCTATCTTCCACATGGTGTAATATTGGTTATTCTCAATAGCTTCAGTTTGATCACTAACAACTTCAACTGTCTACTTACATGTGGAGCACCTGCCAGTAAGAAACCGCCAGCATGAAACTTCACAAACCACTTTTGTCATTTTTGATTGGGTCCAGCACCTTCTCCATACACTGCACAAATCCTTTTGCATTTTAATTGCACTTGTACCTTTCTTGAAATAGCATGCTGAAAACAGTGTATAGTTTCTCCCATTTTCAGTATTAAAGCCTTTCAACTGACTGGCTCAGGTCCACCTAGGTAATCTAGGGAAATCTTCCTTATTTAAAGTCAATTTATCATGAATTTAACTCATCTGTACAAAATAACTTAATGTAATACCTAGATTAGTATTTGTTTGAATAAATAAGTACTCTAGCCTATACAAATTGGCAAATAAAACTGACATTCTCACTTTCTGAGACTAGTAATGTGGATATTGGGCATACCCAAAAGAAAATGAGTATTTGAACCCTGGAGTTATGCTTAACTCATTTTGTCAGCAAAGCATTCACCATTTCACATCTGAAGATGTTAGCCTGCTCTGGTTTAAAGAAGTTGAACTAGCCCAGGCTGGTGACACAGTGGATAAGGCGCCAGCCTGCGAACCCAAAGGTCGCTGGTTCGATTCCCCAGCCAGGGCACATAAGCAGGTTGCAAGCCAGGTCTTCAGCCAGATCTGTAGCTGGAGGCAGGTGAAAGACAACCATACATTGATGTCTCTCTCTCTCTCTCTCTCTCCTTCTCTCTGCCTCTCTCCCTACCCCTCTCTCTAAAAATAATAAATAAGATCTTTAAAAAAAAAGTTGAAATAAAGTTACCTGAACCAGTTGCTTGGAAAGGACATGCTTCATTTTCTCAAGACCTATCAAAACCATCCTTAAAACTTCTAGATCTCTCACTAGGTCAGATGTCAGTTTGACCCTAGAGAAAATAGTTCATATTTCAAAAGAATTACAAGGTTTTTGTTCACTTACATTATCATAAGCTTGGGAATGTCTGTGGAAATGGATTCCCAAAGTTTTAGATTAAGAAGGTTGGAGCTGATCACTTGCTCGATTGATATGAATGTATTGATGAGGATGCATGCTAAGAGTTCTCTATATGTAATATATTAGCTTATGCAGATTGAAGAAATCATTTTAAAATGTAAATAACATTCATAGACCACAGTCGGTTCTAAAACAGGAGGTTTGTTGAAGGTAGATTGTCATGTCTGTTCCATGTAATCAGAAAAGTGAAGTGATATCAATATTCTTTGCTCATAAGTGCCTAGTTAGCTGGGCAAGACATGTATAAGTTGGCAGCCTTAATCATACTTCACTATTCAAATGGATGTTTTTTGAGTTTAGGGGTTTTGATTTGTTCATATTAAAATCTCCAAAATCCAGCTATAGGAAGCAATTCATAGAAAGTTCTCAATCCATCAGTTAGTCAGTGAAAAATAGCCCACTCAGATCTCCTCTCTTTGAATAGGACATTAGGTGTAGCTTTCCTTATTGCAAAGACACCCCTATCTCACAAGTCATTGTACTTTGCCATGAAAATAAAACAAAACATCTATGGATCCCAAAATCTCATGTACTTAAAGCTTCCCATTGCATTGTTAATGGTTTAGATGTTAAAACCACTACAGCAAATGTGCTTCATATGGGTGAAATTTAAGCTCAAAATTATTTCTTGGAAAAATAGTACACCCCAATCATTTGTGAGCAAAACCATTTGCCTTTATTGAATTCAAAGTTTTTGCCCTTGTGTCTGTCTTTGTTGAATTTTCTAGCTTAATAGGAAATAAATTTACAGTCATATTTGTATGACCTGAGATTGTAATTTGAAATGTCTCATGGCAATGTGTCCATAAATATAAAAGTTACAAGTTCTAAGCCCTGGCTGGTGGCAAAGTGGATAAGGTGCCGGCCTGCAAACCCAAAGGTTGCTGGTATGATTCCCGGCGTGGGCAACATAACTAGGTTGCAAGCCAGGTCTCCAGCCAGATCCGCAGCTGAAGGCAGGTGAAAGGCAACCATACACTGATGTTTCTCTCCCTCTCTTCCTCGATCGCTTCCCCTCTCTCTAAAAAATAATAAATAAAATATTTTTAAAAAAGTTGTAAGTTCTTTTAAACAAACATTATGTAATGAATTAAGTCTTAAGCAATTTGCACATATTATTTCTGTCATCTAAAAGAAAAATATGAGTAATTTCCATAATCTAACTGAAATCACATACACGGTAAAATGTAATTATAATGTCAAGTGTATAACCTTCAAAATTAAGTAATACACCAACAGTTTCCTTTCACAATAATACTTTGCTTAATATACTCTCATCCATTCAAAAAGTACCTAGCTTAACTGACTGGTAAATTAATTCACTACTTCTATAACTTTATTTATTGTCTTCAAGAACAAACTCAAACATGCATATGCTTTCTGAAAAACAATTGGGAAAGAAGTGCCCTTGTTAAGTTTGAATTATCACACCAACTGCACTTCTTACAATATTTGACCTCTTTATAAAAACCAAGTCTCTCAGCTATAGTCATAGGATGTTCACCATTGACACACAATCCAAGGCACAGAAGTTATGATAATAAGGAAAAGCCCTAGAGATAAAACTCAAGTCATTTTGGAAGGCTGAGTGTCACCTAGGGGAAGAAAACATGAACTAAAGATAATTCTTTACCAGTAGTTTCAGTCTGTTACTGCCGTGCAAAATAGAATTTTCTCAGGGGCCTAATTCTGATTCTAATGCCCACAGAGATTTCCAAGAAAGGAAGAAAATTATTTTGAGAAGAAAAATATTTCCTTTTGAAAGTTTTCTATTCTTTGACACATCCCATGGGTGAAGGAGGAAAAAATAGCAGTCAGAGTAATCTATTGTGTAACTATACCCTACCCTTGAACCCTGCACATGATTATTTTTCTCCCCCTTTTTCACTCTCAACAACCTAGAAAGGGCAGTTATTCTTAAACACAGGAGTTGATTTTTTACCAGCTCAACAGAAAAGAAATATCTTTAAGTTAAAGATCTGAATTCTGGAAAAAACAAGAACAAATGTGCCAGATTAAGGAGTTTGCATTTTCTGATGAACAAGAAGCTGTGCTTGTTCCAGGCACAGCAAGAAAGTCAGGGAGGCCAGAACTCAGAGAGCAAGGAAGGGAAAGTCTGTTAGCATGTGAGGTCAATGGGAGAACAAAGTCTAGACTGACAATAGTCTTCCCATTAAAAACAGCAAAAGTTGAAATAATACATTTAAAGCATTACAAGTAAATAGGCAAAAACATTTTCCTGTACTAGCTATGGTTGAGAGAAGTCTCTATAGGTCTCTCACATTTCTGTTGTATATCTTGCAAACAGAAGCACTGATTACCTTTTCAAAGTAAAGATGTTTGTACAGAGAACAGCCATTGGATAAATTATATGCATGAATGAAAATAAAATAAGTATATAGTATCAATATGTGTGCTACAACTTAATGTAGGTGTTAGGAGAAATGGGGGGAAATGAATGAGTTCATTATTCAAATACAAAAATAGAGAAAGAACACCAGAAAACCTAAGTAAAGTCAAAGACAAAAACAATAAAGCCAGCGATGGGAAATGTGATGGTTCATTTTCTGTCAACCTGCCTGGATGCCCAGATAGCTGAAAACATTATGCTTGGGTGTGTCTGAATGTTTCTAAAACAGATTAGCATTTGGAGCATTAGAAGATTACCCTTCATTGGGAATGTCATAAAAGCTATTTTCTGAAAGACCTGTCCTTTTCCCTTCACAGCCTCATTGTTTAATGTCTTGGCTTGGGATCAAATCTCTGGCCTCATGTCCTTATATGTATACACCTGATCTACTTATCTAGACTCAGGCTTTAATCCCTTCTTTGAATCCACTTGATTTCCTGTACTAATAATTTTGAACCGAAATGCACATTAAGCATCAAATTATGACATATGATGCATTGATTCTCTGAAAATTATTGGACTTTAGAATGAAAGTCGTTGGAAAGGATCTTGGAATTGAAAATGACATTCTCCAGCTCTTGTTACTGTGTATAGTCTTTTCAAATAAAACATATTATTTCAACTTGCTTTCAATTGTCCAAAGCCTTTTATACAATAGTCTAAACAATTAGATTACCGACTGCATCCTAAAACCAATTAACCTGGATAAATTAGTAGGTGTACCATGAACATCCTGATTGTATTGATTAACATTTGGATCAGACATGATATTTATATGAGTTCATACCACCAGACTTTCAATGACATAAAACAGAAGGCTCATCTCACTTTTCAAGACTGCCATTCTGCCTGGTGTCACCCTCATTTAGATTCCTGGACTGAAGGAGGTTGCAACCTTTGCATTCCTAATTATGAAAACAGAAAAGGAGATACACCAAATCATGGATTGGCTTTTGCAGTTCCCAACCTGGACAACGTTGCATCAGGGGACGTGAGACCACCACAAACATTTAGTGATGGCTAGGAGGGCTCACAAGACTCAGCCTATAGTAATCCCATGGTTACAACTCATTCCTGCCAAAAGACACAAAGTAAAATCAGCCAAAGGAAAAGGTACCTGGGTCACAAACCCAAGGAGATCAGAAAGAAACGTCCATGCACCCCCTGGTAGAGTCACACCCGATGGCACTGATTCCTCCATCAATAAGTTTATGACACAGGTGAATTTTTCTCTATGAGGAAAACTCTTCAACAGAATAAAATGCAGAAAAACATCTCTGCTTTGTGTACAGGCACATAAAATGCAGAAAAACCTCTGCTTTGTGTACAGGCACAGAACCAAAAATAGTTGGAAAACTGATAATCATGATAATAACACTAAATATGTCACTATGAAATAAATAAAATGAAATGGACACGATTAACTTGTGTCCTTAGTACATGTGTAAGCAATACACAGTATGGTAGCCCCCCTGACCCCCTGTTTCACTTTGCATGGGTTCAGGTACTCATGGTCAACTATGGACTGAAAATATTAAATGGAAAATTCCAGAAGTAAACAATGCCTAAGTTTTTTAATTGCACAGTTCTGAGTCCCATGATGAAATCGCATGCAGTCCTACTCTGTCTTGCCCAGAAAATGAATCATGACTTTGTTTAGTGTCTCCAAAATGTATACACTTCTTACCCCTTAGTGACTTAGTAGCTGTCTTGGCTGGGTAGGAGGTCAACTATGTATCCAGTGCTTACACTTAAGTTGCTCTTATGTTATTTAATGGTGGCCCCAAAGCACAAGAGCAGTGATATTGGCAATGCGAATATGCCAAAGAGAAGCTATAAATTACTTCCTTTAAGTGGGAACATAAAGGGTTTTGATTTAAGAAAAGAAAAAAAAAAAAATATGTATGCTGAGATTGTTAAGGTCTGTGATCAGAATGAAGTTTCCACCTGTGAAATTGTGGAGAAGGAAAAAGGACTGCCTGCTGACCTTGCTGTTGCCTGTCCAACCGGGAGAGGTATAGCCAGGGCGCGCGCTGAGCGCCTAGTGAGAAGGAAAGAAGTTCATGTGCCGCTGGAAGACACGAGCCTGAGTTGCACTGCACCACGGAGCGTTGATTCTATAAGATGACTTCAGTGAGGGGCCCCCTGAAATAGGGGACACCAGGCCGCTTACTGCAGGTAAGTGATGGCTGCACAGATTTAGAAACAGGCGTGAGCTGAGAAATACGAAAATTACTGGAGAAAGAAATGGAGACAACATTCACATAACTTTTGTTACGGATCATTGTTACAGCTGTTCTACCTTAATATTAGTTACTATTTAACTAATCTAATACTATTTAATATTGGTTACTATTGTTAATCACTTACTGTGCCTAGATTATCAATTTAACTTCATTGTACATGGTGGGTAGGTGCTGGCCTTTGAACCCAAAGGTTGCTGGTTCGATTCCCCAGCCAGGGCACATAACCAGATTGCAAGCCAGGTCTCCAGCTAGGTCTGCAGCTGGAGGCAGGTGAAAGGCAACCATACATTGGCATATCTCTCCCTCTCTGCCTTTCTCCTTTCCCCTCTCCTGAAAATAATAAATAAAACCTTTAAAAAAATAAGAAAAAGTAAACTTTATTGTAAGTATGGGTGGATGGGAAAGAACATAGTCAACATACAAGATTTGGTACTATCTGCAGTTTCAGGCACTCACTGGGGGCCTTGAAATGCAACCCGTGAGGATAAGGAGGGACTGACTACTGCTGATATGTAAAATAATGTTTTCATGATGTAGGCAAAATGGTCTATAATCTCAAAGATTTTTATATTATTTCATTCATATATATATATATATATATATATATATATATACACACACACTTCAATGGTTTTTGCTTGTTTGTTTGTTTTGATATTTTTGCAATGTCTGCCTCCCATTATTTCACAGGGAATTAAATGTTTTCTTGGCATGGTAATTTTTTCTACCTATCATCATTCTTTTTCCTTGAAAAGTCAGAGATAAATGCCATCTGGACACAGCATTTCATCATCAGATGTTTTAATTTCTTGATCATCTGCTCTGGCAAGATACAGTTTCCCTTCAGTGTTCATTTTCCTGCTCCCGGAGCCGCCTGATTGTTTCTGGCATCTGTTCCTCTGTCTTCATCTGTGAACACAGAGGCAACAAAGCCTTGGGAGTAGGGCTATGCCTCCATCTGCCGCAGATCCATCATTCCTGCCATGTTTTTCACTCCGGGTCCCTATAAAACAATATGTCAGAGGGCCATGTACTGACTGGGTATCCAGAGGTAAGATGAATATTTTCTCATCAAACCAGAGAGCACTGCTCTGTGTCAGGGAAAGAGGTGTATTGCTTCACCTCCAAAGCCTACTTTAACAGACTTCTCTTTCCAAAAGAAAGTTCTAGAATTGTGAAGTTTGTTGCTAGTATATGTACTCTTTTTTTTTTTTTTTTTAAGTGCATTGAAATCCCCTAGGCTTCCTCCTTCAGTCTCAGTCTTGACTTCCATTTTCACATATGCTTTGGTACTAGACATTCATCATGCCCAGTGCAACATTTTTCTACTAGTATTCAACGAAATGGAAAAAAAAAATCACTTTTGTGATTTCTATCATATCATTTATTTTATTAAATATTATTCCTGTCCCTTTTCTCTCCAAAACAACACATGATTCTCTCATTATTTGGCTCCTTCTCAGAGATGCATTTTAATTGATTTGCCAGAAATGTGAGAATAATGGTCAACATAGTACAGTAATTCTGACCTACAAAATAATATAGTGATAGTGCTTGTTTCTTGTTATATGCTTCTGTATGTGCATATAGCTTTTTATGTGTGCAGGTGTGTGCATGTCTTACATTATATCTAGCATACACTTACATGTAAATGTACACATATAGTACATATGTGTCTATATAATACATATTTCATCCTCTAGATTTCTCTATCCCGTTTGCACCTTCATCAGAAACTATGCAGAGTAATCAACCCTATGCAAAATCCTGGCCATGGCTCATTTCCTTTCAATCTTCATGACTTTGCTTCAATGCTGTATCCATCCCCAAATTCACTGCCTGTCTACCAGCTCTACCTCTCCAGTTATTGCAAATGCACATGAAAATATCCTTTCGTGATGAAGGCTTTGGGAACTGATTTGTGAAGAGCTTGCTGCCTCCCTCCATAATGCGGAGTTTGAATATAAAGCTCACAGCACTTTCCTAGTTTCTACCTGCAAAACTCTATTTAACCATGCAGTATAGCAATCTGCTCTCATGTTGGACACGTACTTAATGTAAACACATAATTATTTATCCCTGTTACGATGGTAACTGCTTAATTAGATGTTATCTTGTTATTCCAATCATTCTACTCATTCTTTTAAATGAGATGTGGAAGATTCTAGAAAAAAAAAGCAAGACCATTATCTGAAGTTCACAAGTGTTACTAAAGGAGTGGTTAAGGAATCATTTCAAACTTGAGAGCAATTTTAAATCAAATACTCCAAGTATAAAAAAGTAGTTTCTTGAGAAGAAACATTATACAAAGATAACATACAGCAGAAAAACCTTTTATGATTGAAAGAGGTTTAGGTAGTAGGCCCTTTTATTGCTAAGTAGTGGGGTCATTTTAAATCTACTCTTGAAGAGCTAGAGCAAAAGTAAATTTTACAGTCAGGAAATTGAGAGAGAGAAAATGAAGATCTTTCTTCTCTCATTTAGTTCACCCTTCTACCTGGAAGAAGAAAAATTAGGTCAAAAAAAGCTTTTTGGAATGAAAAGCATTATCAAGGGAGAGGACTTAGACACTAAGTATATTAAGCATAACCTAAACATTAAGATGACAATTGAACCTAACATTTTGAACTTCATTATTGGGACTGTTAAACTCAATGGAGTTCTATCTCTGGGTTTCTTTAAATGCTTAATTCTAAAGGCATCTGTTTGATGGAAGGTAAGGTTTAACTCTCTGGAGTTAAATATATATATATATATATATATATATATATTTAAAAGTTCATATATATATAATATACATGCACACACACACACACACACATACACATACACACACACACATACTATACAGCCTATATATATACATGTATATGTGTGTGTGTGTGTGTGTGTGTATGCTGTATAGTCTATTAACTTAAGCAGAAAAGCAATATCTTAAAGACCATCGATGAAGAAAAACAGTTGGCATTTCATGCTGTGTGACCATGTCAAACATTGTAGTGCAGAGAATGAAGGTGGAATGTCAGGTGCCAAATTGGTCAACCTTAATCCTTCAGTGACAATTTTGTCACCTAAAGAAGAGGCATAGGTAAATGAGATAAAAAGTTAAAAAATAAATAACTGTTTATTTATTTATTTTTTAATGTAGTCAACAGTCTATGTAAGTCCATATAAATATTCTTGCATTTTAGTTGACAGTAATGGGCTGCTATGTTATTGTTAGATGCTGAGCTATGTGTAGTCAGAACCTGGTAAGTCCTTACAGCAACCTTATGGAAGATCGATTTTTATTTATTGTTTATTTTTATTTTCCATTTTACATAAAAACAATGGAGGCTTAGATAGTTTAAATAATGTGTTCAAAATCATACAAAAGTAGCTCAAATCAATTGAGCTACTTTTCAAAAGCAAGTACAAGTAGCCTGAATCCTGAGACAGTATACATACCTTTATACTGTTCTACATTTAGCAAGAGTAAAGACTATATTAAACCAGTGATAATTATATTGAAAAATATATTTTGGGTGCAAAGGGGGCATACACAATACATTTAAATTTTTAAGAAAAGGAAATTTACACCTCACTAAAAGAATTGAAGAGAAATTACAAGGATTCTCACTATACACTTACCGACATACCAGGGTACATACCAGGATCTTTACTTATAGATTCTGAGGGTAAAACTGTCTTCTGTGATACCCCAGAATCTATTCTTTCTATTTCCCAAGGACATTGCCCCCCACCAATTTTCAAAATATCCTTTTCATCATCATTTTTCCTTTACTAAAGCATTCCCATCTATCAATAAAAAGAGTGCAACTCCATTTTCCTTCCAGGAATTTTTCAAACTCTTTTTCTCCTTTGATGCAATATGCTCCCAAAAAGTTTTTCTACCCTTAAGGACTCTTTTCCTCTATTTGCATTTGTTCTTATATATCACATATAGGATTTTTCTTCTACTATTACCACCAAAAATGCTCTTAAAATGCCACCAATGACTTCTTAACAAATAAGAATACAATTGGTAATCACATTGTATTATAATTACAACACACAAAAACTCTCTGTGCTCAAAATATTTTTATATCAACTCACTTCCTATCAATCTGTCCCTTCAAATGGGAAATTTTTGTTTGTTTTGTTCAATGTTCAATGATAAAGTCATAGGGCTTGACAGGGTTTAGCGCTTACCCGGTGCCCAAAAAGTATTTTTTGGATATATAAATGAATGCCCAAAAAGTAGTTTTTGCATATATAAATGAATAAATACATGAATAAATAAATACATGACTTAAAATAGTCCAATGGATAGTACTTTCTGAAATTTACAAAAGGATATATGTCAAGCTAAAAGATGGCGTAATATATCATCATTCGTTTAACCTCTGGTTATGTTCTACAGAAAGCCAATATAAAAGGGAACACCATTAATGAAATCAATACATTTTGTTTCTGTAGGGTAGGCATTCAATCATAATTTTTGAATTTTCCTGCATGTCAGTGTTTGATAAAACTCAAGAAGTGTTTGCCAAAAATGAAATGAATAAATACAGTTTTGATATTGTAATGAAAATAAAGGTGGAAACAAATATAACTTTGGAGGTATTTATTCTGTAATACATGCATTTTCCTGTGGAAGATCATTATTTTTTATAGCTCCAGGTATACAGTAGATCAATTGCAGAAATCTACTCCTTAAAAGAGATATAACACAACCTGGGAAAATAAATCTTATTTTTATATGTAATTGAGGAAGAAAAGCACCACTTCCCTCGTGGAGGAAAATAAAGTCTCTAGGGAGTTAAATAGACACAGTTTAGGAAGCAGCTCAAATTACAATGCACGCAGATTACATGGTAAAGCAGTATGGCTGATGGAATTCAAGGGCACACACCTTCAGGCTGGCTGTGTGCTTCTTGAGAAGGGAAAGATATATCAGTAAGAAGCCTATGGGAGGTTTAGTAGTCTAGTACCCCTGAAATTCACTGATAAATAGTGTGCTGGGCTTAATATATAAAATAAGGATTAAGAATGGCATTGAAAACCACTTGTTAAACTGTTGGCTTGGAACTGCAGAGTTCAACTATAGAGAGAGCTGTGTAGTGACAAAGATTGTAGCTGAGGGACAAGACACAGATGGTGGGGAACAAGTTGACCTAGAAGTCAAAAAGACTTGAGGACTCTAGGTTCTGGGACCAATAAGTAGCTAACTCATCACTATAAAGAAAGGAACAAATTAATCACTTATAAAGTGCACCATGTTTCTGCATGCATGTTGATAAGTGAGAAAATTGAGAATGCAAGTATATTTCTTGATAGTTCTTTATGACTTTTTAAAGTCCTTTGCTTTCTAAACTTTTTTTTTTTTTTTAAGATTTTATTTCATTATTTTTAGAAAGAGGGGAAGGGAGAGAGGCAGAGAGGGAGAGTGACATCAATGTATGGTTGCGTTTTACCTGCCTCCAGCCACAGACCTGACTGGAGACCTGGTTTGCAACCTGGTAATGTGCCCTGGCTGGGGAATCGAACCTGCGACCTTTGGGTTCACAGGCCGGCACCTTATCCACTGTGCTACCAGCCAGGGGGCCCTTTGCTTTCTAAATGGCATTGTATGAGAACTCTAAGGTTTTAAGACCTCTAGGTCTTACTAGGACATAGTTGTATTATTATCACTCCATTTCCCTATTATTTGATTAAATTATATCATATAATGTCTTTAAAATGATTATTTAGGAAAAATTTTAAACATGGATAATCTCTGTCTTACTGAAACAATGTGAGTTTATAATCCATTATTACTGTTCATATTCAGAAGGGGTTATTATAAGTAAAACATACATTTAAAATTTTATTTAAAACTGAATACAATATATTTTTCTTTAAGATTTAGTTTGTCATTAATATTTTATAGTCTCAAATGGATAAAGTTTGTTTCCCCAGTTAGAACTTTTCTATCTGGAAAAGTTGATGCACTGCAGTAAACATACAACTTCAATTTTTAACTTTGTATACACTTAGTATTAGGACCAGTGAAGTTCCATCCATCTTTGCCCCAGGCACACTATGAATTTAAAATCTTTTCAGTTTCTTATTCTCCTTTTCAAGCTGGTTATGAGGTGTAGGTATCTGAGAATTTTAAACCTAGAAGAAAGGTCTAGTCCTGCACCTGTAGTACCTTTATGAACCAGGAACATTTATCTGGGGAAAAAAAAAAAAAAAAAACTTCCAAATAACATCAATTCATTTAAAACTTAAAACTCCATGTTTTAAAATAATAAAGTTAAGAATCTAAACAAACACTACCATAGCTATTCATTGTAGATAGTAATATAAACAAGTTAGTTATCATTGGGATTGATGAAGCTATAGCTCAAGTTGGGAAGAACTGACGCCTTGACAATATTGAGTCTTCCAATCCATGAAAACATAATATATATTTACTTAGTTCTTTTTTGGCTTTGTGTATTAGATTTATGTAGTTTGTCTCATATATACTGTTTTTTAAAATATTTATATATAACTATTCCATTTTTAAATTTATAGACAAGTATTTCATTTGTTAGAGTGCTAATGTAAATGGCATTGTGTTTTTAAATTCAAATTTCATTTTTTTTGTTGGTATGAAATTTTTATCTATAATATTCCAGACTGAATAGCTGTAATCCAAATAAGGATTATAGTTTAATACTGTTTCTCTCAATCAGTCAGTGAGGTAACGTGGAAATAAGTATTTTGTCAATCACATCCCTTTGCAGTCCCACATATGTAGACAAAAGCAAGTAGGAAGACTTCTGAGAAGTCAGTTTTACTCCCAACCATTGTGTTCTATATTAGAAAATTTAGATTCAATTAATTCATGCACCAATTGACTTTTCCATACTGAAAAAGTTACACTTATACTTATTTCTCAATAATAATAATAAATATTTATTAAGTACTCTTCGAAGACATCTATTAGTCTCATAATTTTGGATAGATTATCTCACCTGATCTTTACAGCAACATAAATTAGATATTATTATTATCCTTATTTTATCAATAAAGAACTTAGCAATAGATATTAAAAGACATTTTCAAATTTAGGCAATTTATCAGAACTCATGTCCTTTATTTCTACATTAGGATCCCCCATTATCATTTTTCCCTTAAAAAGAAAAATCTCTGCAAGATAAGTTACATAGTATACTTTATAACATGTATTTGTGAATAGATAGTTCTAAAAATTTTAAATGGGAAAAATCATGCATCCTATCAGAGGGATCCAATTATTTGTACATGATCAATAGGCTTCAATGATTCTTTTTGTAACTTTGAAATAACATATAGCATCAAAATTTGAAAACCTTATAAAACACTAATGTTTAACCAACAAAGAGAAAGAATACTGCAAGTTTCTTGTTTATAGTTTATACTTTACAGTGTCTTCACATGAAGTATTCCATTTAATGCTAAAACAACCTCTCAGAATAAGTATTATTTTAAGCTTATAGGATAGATGAGGGAGAAATCAGTGTTTACAGATTATATTATCAATGCCTGGAAGTGTTTTTTTTTTCCAACAGCCTTCTGACAGAATTTTACTAAATTCAGAGCCCAATTTAACTGAACCTCCTCTTGTGATTCCCTCTCTAGTTTCACATAGGTCATTTCACCTATCATGAGGCCTGTACCTACTGTAATTAGAGCGTTTCTGTCACCATTAAATGTTTATTACATCATCTTTTACTTTCTGGTGTTGAAAAGTTAATATTCAGGGACTAGATATTTATTGTTTTACCTTCAACATCTATCAAAATTTGCAGCATGGAATCAGGCACTTAATAAGTTTTTTTAATAATTAAAATATTGAGAAACTGGTTATGTAATATCACATAACTAGAATAGGTAGTAAATGAAAGTGAATAAAGATTCTCTACAATAAATTTTTGCTTTCTGATGATCCTCTTCACTAACATTGTAAAGAAATAAATGAGTAGAAATGTGATTACAAATAAAATGCTTTTCAATTAAAAAAATCAACGTAACAATTTTGCTGAATTTACATAGAATGATGTTTGGTGGTTGTGTTTCTTTTTTATTGTTTAATCAAACAAAGCATCACTCAAATTTCACTAAGGCTTTTGTGTGTGCCATTTACACATTCATACCTTCACAAACCCAGAAGTACACACTCTTTAAGTCAATAGTGCTGATAGTTAACTGACTTTACATAATAAAAGTCAGTATAACACTTGGTCTTTCTTAAGTTAATAGTATGTTTCTTATGATCATCTTTACTCCACTTTTATATGGTCATTACAAATTTTCAAAGCAACCAAAAGTACCTGGATTTGCTGAACACCTAATTGTTTGATTTCTTCTAACAAAGTTAGCCTCTGCACAGCATTTACAACCATTAACAGTCAAAGAATATATTTTCTGTTGTCAAGATGTATTAATGGCTTTCATTGGCTACTTTGAATTGTACTGTGATAAAAAAAATCATTTGATAAAACTATCTAACACTGTCTGTGACCCATCTGAACTGGCCTCATCATGACCACTTAGCAAAACTGTCAAATACCTTTGGAAACTTTTCCAAAATTATGGTAACAGGTGTTCAACATTCAGTGTACAAGGATTTTGCATCTGTCTCTGTCATAAACAATCAGCACCTCAAACCATTACTGTCAATGGGTATTTGTCATTGGCAGGATTGACTATTAAATATTTGAATTCTAAAATGCACATGTTTTGAGCAAAACTATTAAGGAGCAAATTTAGATTGAATTTATAAAAGGTAGCATTCTAAAGTTACTCCTCCTTAAAGCTACAAATTATTATCATTATCATTATTATTATTGCTATCATCATTAACAATTGTCATCAAGAAAGATCCTGAGGACTTAATTTTATATCTCTTATGAAGAATGATTGATGCACATTTATAAAATTATAAAAATAATTTTTATTATTGGAATAATGTTGAAATGTTCACTTAATGTTTAATATTCTATAAATCCATATTTTACTTGGAATCTCAAAAATTATTTAATATCAAGCCTTTCTCTGCATTTCAGATTCATATTTAAAAATGGAACCATTATGAGGAGTCCTATATTTACCTCTTTAACTTTCTTTCTTTTTTTTACTTTTTTTAAAAGATTTTGCTCATTATTTTTAGAGAGAAGAACAGGGAGGGAGGAAGAAAGGGAGAGAAACAGCAATATATGGTTGCTTTTCATCTATCTCTAGCTACAGACTTGGTTGGAAATCTGGCTTGCAACCTGGTTATGTACCTTGACTGGGAATTGAACCAGTGAACTTTGGGTTTGCAGCCCAGTGCCATTCCACTGAGCCACCAGCCAGGGCTTTACCTCTTTAGCTTTCAAATGCTATTTTCCATTTCTCTTGTTATGATTTAAAAGGAGGAATTTCTAGAAGTGGTATATGGAGGAAAACTTCCAATACAGGAATGAAGCAAAAGGTGAAACAATTGTTAAATTTGAGTAAAGGGTACATAGGAATGTCTTGTATTTTACATATTTTCAACTATATGTTTAAACTATAAAAATAAAAGTTACTTAAAAAGCAGAAATGCCTATTTAATTGGCATATGGGTTATAGAAAAAACTGAGATGATAAATGATTCTTCAAGCAAATATTATTTAATGCCTTTGAAGTCATCTCTCAAAAAAGATTAGTAATAAAGATTTTGTAACACACACACACACACACACACACACATAAAACCTAAGGATTTGACCTGAGAATCTATCAGTATAATTATATTAAATAAATAACCAAAGAATGTTGAAGTAAAGAACTAGGGATAAAAATAAATTTGATAAAGGGAAAAATAAATATTAAAACAATAAATTGAAATTTTATGTTTAGTGTATTTGGATTATGGAAAGCAGTAACAAAGCATACAACATTTTACCTGTGGGAGAAACTAGCAAACGCTTCAAAAATATTGAAGTCATATACCAAAGCATATAAAAAAAATAGGGATAGATATTCATGCAACTTAAAGGTGTGTTTCTGATGGCTTGAGTTTTGAGAGCTATGTCTCATGTAGGAATTTTATTTTGAGATCTTAACATTATTTTTTAATAATAAACCATCATTTCTTTCTTAGAGAAACTGAACTTAAAGAACAGAAGAATGTCTGGATTCCATACAATAAAACACAAGCAAGAAACATAAACTAGTTTTAAATACCATGCCTTTGAATTGAAATAAACCTTTGAATTGAAAGTTTTGGTTTGCCTTTAAGAAAAATAAAATAGAAACTCAAAATACAACACTAACATTCATATAAAATACCATGTATAAAAATTGTCAAAACAAAGTAGAATAAGGGAAAACTTATCTCACCTGGCTTTAAAACTTATTTTAAGTATATTATAATAAAAACAATATGCCCTGGCTGGTAGCGCAGTGTGATAAGGCGCCGGCCTGTGAACCCAAAGGTTGCAGGTTTGATTCCCCAGCCAGGGCACATAACCAGGTTGCAAACCAGGTCTCCCTCCAGTCAGGTCTGTGGCTGGAGGCAGGTGAAACGCAACCATACATTGATAAAAAAATATAAAAATACATTTAAAATAAATAAATAAATAAATAAACAATATTATGTGAGCAGTCTGGAGACAAGACAAACAGAATAATGAAAATTGGTGCGTGAAAAATAGAAATGTACTAGATTTATGACTTTGGAAATTTTATTGTCTTGTCTAAACTCCATTATTTTTAGCTGGAAATTTGATATAATAAGCATTTTTTTTACAGGGTGAGTGTGAATGTGCTAAATAAATATGGTAACATGAAATGGCATTCTGGAAAATTGTATCTTTCATTTTTTGGAGAAATTTCAATAATGCATTCATGTAAGAGATTTTTATTTCATCCTTAAACTACATGTGAGGATATTTCCAGTGGACTTTAGCCAGGTACTAATGGTTTATGACTTCAAGGTATGTACATGTCCCATTGTAGAGTAGTTTACATAGAAAACTAACCATAATACTGTTAAAGCATGAAAAAGCAAACTTCCTTAGTCCTTTTGAGCTACGACAAAGCAATACCATAGATTAGCTGGTGTAAACAAAAGGCATGTATGTTTCATAGTGCTGGAGTCTAAGGTGATATTGCAAACAGATTGGATGTTTCATGAAAGCCCACTTCTGGGCTTGTAATGGATATCTTCTTGCTCTGTCTTCACATGATGGATACAGTGAGGATCCTGATCTCTTCTTCCTATATGAACACTAATCCCATCATGGGGACTCCACCCTCAGGAGATCATGTAAACCTAATCACGTACCAAAGGTCTCACCTCTGAAAGCCATCACACTGGGGATGAGGACTTCACCACAGAGTCCCAGGGTGCACAGGCATCCAGCCCATAGCTGGAACTGTCAGCATGTATGTCAATTCTGAACATACAGAAAATATGACATGCTGGGATGATTGGTTTTATCAGCCTTTTTTCATCATGCTTATATGAGTTTGGCCCAAAATGTGTAGGAATCAGAACACATCATTATGCCCTTTTTCAAATTTTAGAGATCTGATGTGGAACTCAAGCTCCATTCCTTTGATTTGTCTCACTCTATCTAAACTCAACCCTTAATCACATCAATAAAATTGTGTGTGTATGTATCTGTGATCCATTCACATGCATTATCAAAAGTTATATGGCTCACCTTTTTCATACTTCACAGAATACAGAACTGAGTGGTGTTTAAGAGGGAAGTAACATGCCTTCAGCCTGGATAGAAATTCAGTTTGTTAGCTTTCCAATTTGAGATCATTGCACCTGTCACTCACTCTATCACTACATCATTATTGTCAGCACCGTGCCATCCTGACATTTCTTCTCCAGGCCATGGTGCTTTGAAATTACTGTTCTTATTTCTTAAAATGTCCTTTAATTGTCTTATTCATGCATAAAAAAATAACCTTTAAATTTTGACTCCATGATCAAGTATGAAAGCAGTTTATATTTTTCAGCTTAGGAGTGTTTTTTAAATACTGAAGAAAAAGAAAATAAACCTACTAATGATTTAACTTACAGTGCTAAGACAAAACATAAAAGGCACTTGTGGTATTTTCATTTTTCTAAACCATTTTTTGAATATACTATTGTTATGCATTTTATTCTCTTTCATATTTAAAATGACATTTTTTTTACCTCTGCTATTTTGCAAGAAGCAATTGTGTATTGGTTCTATCAAGACTCTGTAGGAAGTTATTTTAAATTGATTTATTTCAAATAACTGAATCAGTGACTCAGCATTACTAGAGACGATGCAATATTTTCAATGCATCAGGGGGTGCCAATAAGTATTGCTTTTCTTCTCAGCAGTGGACAAAATTTTATATTACCAATCTGCCTGATATTTTCCTGCTGTTTTCTACTTTTACTTACTGAGTTTTATAATGTATTTTATTTCATAATGCTTATTAGCTATAACTCCCATGGAGTTTTCTCTCAGGAAGGCAGTAGAGTATAAGGACATGAGTGTTGACCATTTAAACATAGGTTTCTTGGTGGTTCCATTACTTAGTGGTTTACAACCTTGTTAAATTCAACTCTGAACTTTAATTTTCTCTTCTATAAAATGGTATAAGAGGAACACACTCATGGGAGTTCGTGGTCATTAAAAGATGCAAAACATGGAACTCCCTCCTTGACACATGGTAAAAATAACCTTATATAATAAATGTCTCTATTGTTGCTCTTATCATGATTATAAATTATATAGCAATACAGAATCTACATTTAGCCATGCAAACATTCCATGTGAAACTGCGAGCAAGTGTACAGAAAATTTTATCTTTGATTTTAACAATTAAAATGTTAAAAATATAAAAGAAACTTAAGAAAAGGAAAAGTTACATTGAGAGTTTAATTTTTTTCTAAAGCAAGTGCTATGTATGTTTATCTCAATGGAATTAATTAATTAGAAATATGAATAACTTTTTGAGTAAAGAACATCTTCAACTTTTTTTTTTCTCAAGGAAAAAGATGGTTTGTAAAAGGTGCAGTAGCTATTCAAAATAGGCTATAGTTGAGATTCTCATACTGTGAATGTACCATAATGAGTGGGCAGATAAAAGTAGTAGAATAATTATAAGTTTTCAGGATATAGCTCTTATTTTTCATCTCCGAAAGAAGATTTATATAAGAGAATAATTTTAATGTCACCCAACTGAGAATGTCTGCCATCACGTTTTGGTCACTCACAAATTACAGTGTACTAGAACTGACCCCTGGGGTAAAATGAATTCAACCAAAACATTTCAATCTCAAGAACACAGGCTATATTGTAAATCATTTTGTCCCCTTAAGTGTTTGGATTGCACTCTGTAAAACAAGTATTGCATCTTGCTCACAGAAAAAGTATGTTCATGTTAAATAAAGAATTAGAATATAGGCATTATGGAATGATTTCATCATTACTGTTTCAAAAGGAGATTCCATTATTTTCCAGAAAAAGCAATAAAAACAAATTCTTCCCAACAATGGTTGATTTATGAATATGAACACTTGTTGCTAAAACTTTCATGAAAAATAGTTTCATGGATAAGCTTTAAAAAACCTCAATGTTTTAGTTCACCCATAATCCTCAGAATTACAGAGTGGCTGATTTTTGAGTTAATTTAATCAATAGAATAACTATTAAGACACTTAGGTGTTAATCCATCAGATACTATTTTCATCATGGCCAGTGATTTAGAATCTACAGCAGTAGTGCAAGTACTCAAAGAAGAAGGTAATCCAAAAGTTAGTGCATTTTTGTATTGTACCCCCATGTTTGTATGAAACCTAGGTGCTTGAATTTTTCTAGTATATCAACTGTAATAGTTTAAATTAATTTTTAAAGACTTAAATCAAAGATCTAGAAAAACATTTTATTTTACTTTCCTTGCTCTCTGGCTCAACTGAATAATTAAAAGCATCACTTTGCAAGTGAGTGTGGAGCACATGTCTGAGGTAATCTTCACAAATCCCCAACCCCACTACATAAATTAGAAATAATATAGCCTAAACTTACACAAAACTGGAATTTATATAATAGCAGCTTTGGAGGTGGGGGAAGAACAAAGATTTTATGAATACTCCAAAATGTCATATTAAAACACTGTAGGTAACATTCAGAGGAAGCCACACTAAAGATATTAATGATTTCTCCAAAGTTAATTGATTTGAAGAGGAATTATTACCCATAGAGATTAAATTTTTAATATCATATTCTATTTATGGGAACTAAAAGTATTGGTACACAATCGTCTCCCTTAATCTGCAGTTTCACTGTTCATGGTTTTTGTTGCCTGCCATCAACTGAAGCCCAAAAATATTAAATGGAAAATTCCAGAAATAAACAATTAATACTTTTTAAAGACACACTGTTCCTGAGTACCGTGATGAAATCTCAACCATCCCATTCCATCCTGCTCAGGAAGTAGGTCATGCCTTTGCCCACTGTGTCCACACCGTACTGTTAGTCACCTACCGGCTGTCCTGCTTATCTTGTCACCTGTCATAGATACCACAATACTTATGCCTCTTATCCTTACCTTACTTAATAATGGCTCCAAAGTGCAAAAGAAGCAAGGCAGTCAGTTTAGATAAACCAAAATGAAGCACTAAAGTGCTGCTTTTAAGTGGAAAGGTGAAAGTTCTCACCTTTTTCCAATAAGAAAAAAGAAAAAATCATACTCTGAGGTTGCTGAGATCTATGGACAGAACAAATCTTCAACCCTTTAAATCATGAAGAAGGAAAAACATTTTAGTAGAGGTGCTGTCACACCTTAAACTGCAAAAGCTATGGCCGCAGTATGTGGCAAGTGCTCAGATGGAAAGGCGTGACATTTGTGGGTGCAAGGCAGGAACAGGAAAATGTTTTTGATGAAGACACATTATGCCACAAAGTATTATTGTTTTAATATTCCATTGTGCCTAATTTATTAATTAAACTACTATAGGTGTGTATGTATAGGAAGAATCATAGTACATGTAAGGTTCAATGCTGTGAAGAGTCAGACATCCACTGGTGGTCTTAGATTGAATTTCTCACAGATAAAAGAGGAACTACTGCATTACCATAACTTTCCTTAACATTAATTACACCTGCCAACAATTATTTCTTAAGTTTTGCTGCTGAAACATATAAAGAATATGGTTACAAAATCTTGGAGATGCCTACAAATTTATATTGTAGCCCTAAGGAACCAGAAACCCAATTTTAATTTATTTTTATTTTGTATTTATTTTTTGAAAGATTTTATTTATTATTTTTCTGAGAGAAAGGAAGGGAGAGAGGCAAAGAGGGAGAAAGACATCAATGTATGTTTGCCTTTCACCTGCCTTCAGCTACAGACCTGACTGGAGACCTGGCTTGCAACCTGGTTATGTGCCCTGGCTGGGAATCGAACCAGCAACCTTTGGGTTTGCAGGCCAGCACCTTATCCACTGTGCCACCAGCCAGGGCTCAGAAACCCAATTTTTAACATTGACTTACATTAAACTAGATCTTGGTTACTATGATTTAATTATTTTTATTTTTCTCTCTGATAACCCAAATTTGCTACTTTGCTGGGCATTGCTTTATTGTTGTCTAGAGACCATTTATATTAGGTTCTTATTGTTTTGAATTGTATTCCTGCCTGAATAGGGTGTCTAAAGTGAACAAAACACCCAATTGATTTTTAAAAAGCAACAAAAATAACAATTTCAACCCACTAGGAACACATTTTTGTTTAGATTTGTCAAAGTGACTTAAGTGAGGATACAGTTACAAAAGAAATATGAATAGAATTGATGGAAGAAGACCATTTTTTTCCTTAAAGATTCTATTTATTATTATTTTTAGAGAGATGGTTAGGGAGAGAGGCAGAGAGGAAGAGAGACATGAACGTGTGGTTGCCTTTCACCTGCTCCAGCTATGGATCTGGCTGGAGACCCGGGCTTGCAACCTGGTTATACATCCTGGCTGGGAATCGAACCAGTGACCTTTGGGTTTGCTGGTGGGTGCCTTATACACTGTACACCAGCCAGGGCCTGGAAGAATACCTTTTTAAGCAGGAAAGAAGATTAATATTATTTAGCTATCCTAAAAGTATGATTTCTAAACAATATAGCTAGGAACTGCTATTTGCTGACATGTTTTGTGGCAATAACCTAATATTAAAAAATTTGAAAGTTTAAACAGCAGCTAAACTTTCATAAAATTTTGGACATGGGAGAAGGAAAAGCTTTGGATTTAATATAAATATGTTAGATCATATATGCCTTGTAAAGTCTCCAATATTTATTTATTTGAATTGCAAACTACTGAGACAGACACAATATTCTTTATTCTATTACTTGTGTTCATGTAGTACAAAGGGTATAATTTATTTAGCATTTATTTAGTTTCTTAGATTTACAAATCAGTCCATGGGGATATTCTACATTACATAAATAAATTCATATTTTCCTAAAATTAATGAAAAAGTAAATCTATTTACAGTGTTTATATTGTGGCCATTGGCTTCTTGGTGTAAATGAATAAATATTCTGCCATGATTGGACAGCAAGATTTCTATAACCAAAATGTGTTAGAGAGGAATGGTGGGAAAATACAGTAAAATAAGAGTTAAATATTCCCCAAACCTCCTTTATCTGAATCGAATCAGATACAACTAGAGTAACAAAACTAAAGCACCTGAATAGTTTGTATAATAAGAATAGGTGGCACCGACTTCCCTTGAAGTTCTTCAATAGCAATAGATGTAGATAACCCTTGTCACCTACATGATCTGAAGTAAATAAGGACATTTTACAAGGACCTGAGAAACTCAATCGGGCCAACAGATACTCTCTTGAAAGCTCAGCAGGACCATTTGAGAAGAGCATCTGAAGGTGGGAGGTGGGGTGCTAAACACTGCAAAGGTCGGTGGGAAAAATATTCTATATTGAGATTTAAAGTGGTTGGCAAGACTGAGGTCTCTGAACTTTCAAAACTAACCAGCCAAACTGCATATCATATTGTAATCTCACATACAGGGTAAACCTCTATGAAAGGAATCTAAATTGAGCAGAACAAGAAAAGAAGAAAAGAAAAAGTTCCAAATCAAGGAAGAAAAGCAATGTGAGAAAATTCAGAAGCAGAAGCCATTCTGAACATTTCTTAGAAAGAAGCTAAGGATACATCTTATAATCAAAGTTATCAAAACAATTTTGAATCACAATTCCCTCTTTATAAAATGACATTAAAACTTTGTTTTCTTTTAAAAACTCTAGAAAATAATTTTGTATTAGAATGAGAACCAGAAGAGGAATAGGAACAAATACCATATGAAATAATTACAACCACCACAACAAAAAAGAATAAAAGGAAGGATAACATTCTTATAGACCAAGGATCCCCAACTCCTGGACTGGCCTGGAAGGAAGCTCACCTGAGCTCTACCTGGCCTCCTGTCACTACCTTACCCTGTCTTTCATGAAACCAGCCCCTGGTGCCAAAAAGTTTGAAGACCACTCTATAGATGACAAAAACATGCTAGAGAGAAAAACCTACAAAATGAATGCAACGTATAATATTCTTATATGAGCTAAAAGAATTAGATAAATAATACATAATAGATATATAAAAAGACGTAACTCAAAGCCCTGGCTGGTGGCACAGTGGATAAGGTGCTGGCCTCAAACCCAAAGTTTGCTGGTTGATTTGACCCCCAGCCAGGGCACATAACCAGGTTGCAGACCAGGTCTCCAGCCAGCTCTGTAGCTGGAGGCAGGTGAAAGGCAACCATACATTGATGTCTCTCTCCCTCTCTGCCTCTCTCCCTCCCCCTGCTCTCTAAAATTAATAAATAAAATCTTTTAAAAAATATTAGGTAAAAAAAAAATTAGGTCAAAAAGTAGAATCTGTAGATGCCTTCCATGAGCCCCTCCCAATGATCCTGGTTTTTATAGAAAATACTAATTTTTTAAAACTTTTTTATCCTATAGTTAATTTTGCTTCTTCAGGGTTTTTTTTTTTTTTTCTTTTTTCCTAAATACCCTCTTGATATTTCTTTCTTTCTTTTTTAAGTTGCAACTTTTTGTCTAAAAAACTGAACATTTGACCAAATCCATAGTCTGGATTTTCCTGATTGGGTTATTGTATTATAGTTTAATTGGCTTCTCTGATGTTTTGAATTTTTGCTAATTGGTAATGAAATTTAGTGTCAATGTCTTGGTGAGATTACCTCATAGATATCATGCTTACTTCAACTTAAGAAAATTACAATATTTAATGTAATTAATTTAATGTTCTGATATTAACATCTATGAATTTCAGTCCATTTAGTAGGAGTTGCAAAATGAATATATTCTAAAATTTTTTCCTCACAAAACTTATTCACAGAATTAGAATATATCTTCAATATAGAAGATATATTTTTATTTCCTATATCTTAATTATCTAGTGATGTAGTTAATATAGAAAAGACAAAATAAATAATAGATCCTTTCCCTTATTTACCAACTTTCAAAACAACAGGTTGATTTTTCTAGAATCCTCAAAAGTAATCAGATATTTTTGAACTCTTGAATTTAAATATATATGATGTGGATTGACCTATTTTACCTATTATCCTCATTGACTTTAAATCTCAAATACTGGAAGTCCAAGAGCAGAGTGTTTCTATGGTCAGGGCCTGGTGATAATTCTCTTGTGTGCTGCAAATAGCCATTTTCTAGGTGTATCCTCACATGGTAGGAGGACTAGAGAGCTCTCTGAAACCTGTCTTTTTTTTTTTTTTAAGATTTTATTTATTATTTTCAGAGAGAGAGAGGCACAGAGGGAGAGAGACATCCATGTATGGTTGCTTTTCACCTGCCTGCAGCTATGGACCTGGCTGGAGACCTGGTTTGCAACCTGGTTATGTACCCTGGCTGGAAATCCAACCAGCAACCTTTGGGTTTGCAGGCCAGTGTCTTATCCACTGTGCCACCAGCCAGGGTGCTGGAACCTATTTTTTAAGGACACTAATCTCATTCATGAGGGTTCTCCCTTCATAACCTAATCACTTACTATACTATTCCTTTTGGGGTTCAGATTTCACTATATAAATTTTGGGTAGACATAAACATTCAGTTATAACATAACTTGCCCATCTTGATGGAGAGCATTGAAGAAAATATGACACTTAGTTAATATATGTCAAAAGAATAAGTGAATGTTCGAAAATTAATTGAATAAAATTGGTGATTCATTCTGATGGAAACTGATGGAAATTATGTTTACAAATGACTTTTATTTATAGTTAATTTTAAATGAATAATAGTTAAGTTTTATTCAATGCTTTCTTGGATGTCAACTGATATGATAAAATAACTTTCTCTTTTAATTTAGCAATTTAATTAATTGTGTTGAATTTTTTTTTAATACTGAAACAACTTTGTATTATTTGGATAAACTGCTCTTGTCCATTTTATATTGATCTTTTAGAATGTTAATAAGTTTAACTTATTAAATATTAGTTTGGGACTTTGTTATCTATATTCACATATGAGAAATTTGTATTGTTTTAATTCCTGTGCTTAGTTTATTCGTTATTTTGTATTTGCTATATGTTAACAGCCCACATGGTCTCCTGGAATTTATGGATGATTAAGTTCATTTATACAGTTAACTAAATACAAATCTTGTCAACTTCCTGCTTTTCAACATTTCTGTTTAATAGATGTTGAAAATATTTTTAATATTGCTAAAAATCAGGTACCAATAAATTCAGAGGTAAATGTGTTCATTGGAAATACTCAGAAATCAAATACAAGTGTATTTCAAGCCACAGAAAACTAGCCTGCATTTGAGAACCTAATATGTGACAGATGCTCAGAAATGCACCCACTGTAGCTACAATTAAGGGGCAGTTCATGACTAAGATGATCAAATGCAAACACAATTTTATATTATGCATAAAACTGTTAGAAAGGCAAAGCTTGTGTTATAATATTCTAATAATTAGAGCCCAATTCTGTACACAATTTACCCCTCTAAAACAATTTTTTTTTCATTTTGCAACTTTGCAAAACAAAGTTGTTGACACACGTAACTCATATCTTTTATTTATTTTAATCCTCTTCAAGAGACATGTCAAATATGGAAAATGCATTTAGTTATTAGGCAAATTTCTAGGCAAGTGTCTATCCCCAGAAAGTACGTTTTTCCCTTTTTGGACAAACTAAGGAATCACTTAAATGTGAAATATGTTAATGAAATATTAACTACTTAATATAATTGTATCTATCCTTTATAAGTGGATCAACCAGTAATACTATCAATGTATTGGGTAAAGTGTTTTGATTTGGCACTCAAAAATTTTGGTCACTGATGCATCAATGTTAAGTATCTAGTAGTAAATGGAGTTCAATATCTAAGTCACCAGACTTTTTGTAAATACAGAGATCAAACTATATGACTAATTACAATATTAGAGCTAAGATGCAATCTGTAAGTACAGAATCATGAACTGTTAAAACATCTCATGATTTAAGGATTATTATTATATTTCCATCACCTTCACATTTTTTCTACAAATATACCAGAGGTATTATTTAAATAATGTAGGTACAAAGCTTAATGTTTACAACTGTTTCTCTAGTTAAATTAAAAATTATTAGACTTGCTTTATGCTTATAATGAAAACACAGCACAACGCAAGAGCCAGATCCAACACAATTAGACCTTGGCATCAAAAGCAACAGCTCCGGAACATTGCATTTCATGGGGCTAGGCGCACAGCTAGGTAGCACAGGTGTTCCTGTAATTGCAGTACAGTGGGAAAATTTGGTGCTCAATGGCCTTCAAATCCTCTACTCCTGTGTGTGACATGATGTCAAGATCAGATGTCAGTGCCGCCTGCTTTCTCCGTGATGGGATGCATTTATGTGAAATGCCATGAAAATATTTGGGAGTTCTGGCTCTCCAAAACTAAATTAAAATGATATATTTGGATTCTGCTTTATGTTTGGATAGCTTCTGTCGATCTGCATCTGTGATTTGACAAATATAAATTTTTTTTAAGTTTTGAGAGTAGTTTGCTTTGTGAATGATATCTTCCCTTTCTCATATTAATATATTATACCCAAACTCTGCTACTTTCTGAGCCAGCTTGTAACAAATATAGTTAACAATGTGCTATATAATATGAAAAATACTACAGGGATTTATTTCCATTTTTCTTTGCAAAATTATGTCAATTTCAAGTTTGAATTCCTAACCCCATTTCAATGAGCCTGAACATAAGAGCACAGAAGCTTAAATACAAAAATAGGATCAAGTATGTACCCAGTTAAAATCGTGCCACATGAAATTTTGAAGAAGAATATTTAATAATAGAAGATATATTGCAGATTTGCAAGTTTAATTTTTGAAACCACAATGAAATTGATTAAGTGATAATTTAATGCACAGCCATGAGCTCTTAACTGAATCTTTAATAAAACATCAGTGTCTTTTAAAGTTTGCTTATAGTAATAAGACATGGCAAGATATCTCTTTTTAATTATAGAGTGTGAATGTTAAGTTGTGCTAAAATAACTGGCTTATCCAAGTTAAGAACTGGGAAATTGGGTTTGAGTCTGGAAGAGAAGCTGCCGCAGGGTGACCCCCAAATCTACAAGTAAATTATGCACAAATGCTTAGAAAATCATTAAATTATGTATGTGCTATGGGCATGCCAGAAGGTTATGCTGGGGCCTTGCAGGGCTCCTGAATGATGATATGAAGGATTTCTACACTTATATGCGATCTGCTGCTTTATTCATATTATTTCATTGCTTGCAAGATCATATAAAATTGATATTTCATTTTATTTTTGCTTTATTTTATATGTTTGAAAGAAAATACTATTTTGAATGTTTGCAATTATTGCCAGTATTTCTGTCATTATAATCAATGAAACTGCATGAGATAATGCACCAGGTATTAGAAAATGGAATTTTCTTGAACTTTCCTATTGAAGTTGATTTCAGTATATACAAAGCTTTCACAGAGTAAAATCTCAACAGATATTTGTTGAGAGGTTGAGTTAAGAACCTAGACTAGTGTAGTGGAAATGCCCTAATAAATGTGTTCAGGTTAAGTTTTCACTTCCTGTCCACATTTAATTCACTTATTATTTCAGGAAATAACCATCTCCCAATACTGATAGTTTTATTATCACTGAATCCGAAACAGAAGATGATACCCAATTTTTGAAAAGAATGAAGCAGATAGGAAATTTTCAGGTGGTGGGGTAGTGGGGATAACCTATATTTATTTTCCTAACTCTACTCACAATAAATCATACTCTATAGTGTGATTTTATTTATACATCCCCAACACAGACACGCCTCTCCTTTTGCTACCATGTAAACATATGAAGAATAGTAAGTAATTGATTTTCCCAATTGATGCCAGAGCTGTAATAGCTTTTCTTATTCACTACATAATTTTAACTTAATTTGACATTCTTCAAGTCGATATTGCACCCCCCCTTCAAATGTAAGGACATGAAGAAAATAAAAATGGGGCATTTATCAACAAAAAGGATTTCAAAATATTGTCTAGGAAATTGACATTGAATATTTATTTGCATATTTGTTATTATAATGCTTTTTTAAAAAGTATTTACAGTTCATTGAATCTTTATATTAACCAACCTGAAGTAATCAAACTCTGGGGAATAGGAGGATTGTAAGGAAATCCTAGAAAACAGATGAGAGATAAAGTCTTTCATTAAAATCTTAGAGAGATATATGTTCTATCACTGCCATAATAAAAATAAGAATTTATTTTTTCTCATTCATTTTATGTACTTTAAGATACATCAAACAGATATAGCACATACTGATCTTTCTGTTAGAGTTTAGTAGTGATTATATCATGTGCAAATAGCAAGGTAGAAGTAAAGCTCAAGTTGGCACATGGTAAAATTGGTTACTGAATTCTACAACCACAGAAACCATTTTTTCATTCAAATGACTCTGAAAATTCAGGATATTCAGCTGAAGTTAGTATTAGTTATATATGTATATATATATATTATATATATATTATATATATATAATCAGAATTTTATAAAGTTTTAATAATTTCTGATAATGCAACATAAATACCAGCTACTGCATTATGAGAAATTTCAGAGTAGAAATGTATTTTTTAAATACTTATTCAATTAACTGTGGATTAATATACCAGGACCCTTTCTACATCTGAGGTCATAACATCTTCAGGGCTGACTGAAAACTATATTCATGTATAGTAAAGTATAATAAAAATATAGCATATGAGCTGTAAATTTTTTTAAGGTTTTATTTATTATTTCCAGAGAGAGGGGAATGGGGAGAGGCAGTGAGGGAGAGAAACATCAATGTATGATTGCCTTTCACCTGCCTCCAGCTACAGACCTGGCTGGAGACCTGGTTTGCAACCTGGTTATGTACCCTGGCTGGAAATCAAACCAGTGACCTTTAGGTTCACAGGCAGGTGTCTATCCACTGAGTCACAAAGAGGGGCCAAGCTGTAAATTTTATACATATTATAGACTTTATATTAAGCTTATTACAATTTTCATGACTTTTTTAAATCATTTTATCCTGATCAAATAGAACATACAAAAGAATTTTAGGTTGTCTTTTAGAATGATTATTATCAGATGCTGAACACCTTACTCACTTGTTATTTATATCCACTGAATAATATATTATCCACTTATAAGGCTATATACATAGGAAGTCAAATTTCAATGAGAAAATTGCTTGATAAATATGGACACAGAAGATAAAAAATAGGTGGATGATCTACATGCATGAATCATCACCCAAAGAGCTTTATGCCATTATTTATAAATAGATTTTGAGTTCTTAAATTAGGATCTTTTGCCTAGGCTTATAAAACATCTACTGATCAGTTATGCATTGCTTGATTTCACTTTCAAGAACAGTATCACAAATTTTCTTTATACATAGAACAGTACACTCAATGACATTCTCATTTATTCACTTTATAAATTTCTTGTCACGATTGACGTACATCCTTCATTTTAGCTTGAAACTTTTATTGACCTTTTCTCTAGAATAACAAGCATAGTACATACATACTGATTTTTCACATCCTTTAAAATCATTGACAGAGATTTTGAAGTTAATTCATGTTCCATGAGTTAAGAATAAGATCTTAGGGGTTGCTTTACTTCTATAACCAGGACATATTTTAATTTTGTAGTACTTATTAAATTTAGAATAAATCAGAGATTTCAAGAAACCATGAAAGGGAGTTAGAACTAAAAGTTTCAGAATCCCATATCAAATGCCTTGTCAGCAATGATTGGATCATCCTAATGCAGATAGATAGCATCCTTAAGCTACACAGCTAGCTTTGCTCATGGTGAGGATGAGGGCAAGCAACAGAAGATTGTAACTGTAGCTCCCAGCAAAAAACAAAACTAGATCTCCTTTTTTTCTTACTCTAAGGCAGAAATGATTGGCCATGAATTTGGGAGAAGGATGGGAGGAAAGGATGGTTCTGATTTCAATATATTCTTCTACTGAAAAAGTCAAACATTATTTATTTTAAAATGTGGTATTATCAGGGGTCTGTAGGCATGACTTTTTGTTCTCTCTTCTTGCAGGTATACAGCTTATTTGGTGAAAAAGCCATAGAGACACCTTTCTTAACTATAAAAAACAAAAAACAAAAAACAATGAGCTAATTAAACACATTTGTTTGTCAGGAGAAAGCCAACTGTTTTGATACCAGGGTATTTTGGGGCCCAGATAGGGAATTTTGTCCCCTGTCTTGCTATCTAAATGTCCATATTATAAGTTTATTTTTATTAAATTCTTCTCTAGATGTTAAACTTGCTTTTCAAGTTTTAGAATACCTTATTATTATTCTAGAATTTTCCTCCATTTTATTTTATTAAGAAATCTTGGGGTTGCAAACCAGGTCTCCAGTCAGGTCTGTGGCTGGAGGCAGGTGAAAAGCAACCATACATTGATGTCTCTCTCCCTCTCTGCCTCTCTCCCTTCCCCTCTTTCTAAAAAATAATGAAATAAAATCTTTAAAAAAAAAAAAAGAAATCTTGGTATATTTGAATGAGGTGGTTAGTGAAATAAGCCAATCAGTGAAAGACAAATATTATATGATCTTACCCATTTCAGGACAATAATGAACAAAACAAACAAATAAGCAAAACAGAACCAGATATATGAATACAATGAGTAGATCTTCAGGGGGAGAGGGGAAGGAGGAGGGGGGATGCGGGAGGAGGAGGCAAAGAAGGAGAGCAGTTTAGTCAAAGAACTAGTATGGAAGAACCATGGACATGGACAACAAGTGGAATTGACTTTGTGGGTGGGGAAGGGGAGAGAGGGAAGGAAAAAAGGGATAGATGTAATAAGATAACAATAAATTTTAAAAATGAATGTGGTGCTTATGAATAATAAAAAAAAATCATCACATCTACTTTTCAAAGCACTTTTCAGATACCTCATTTAATTGAATTAATAATATATGACTATTTCTCTTTTCCTAAAAATACATTAAAATTAGAAATACCATGAAAAAATTAGTAATGCTATGGTGTAAGAAGGCAATGAGATAGAACTATATACTGATTTTAGAGATCATTATTCTAATTTTATTGTTTGTATATAATCTGCCCCATTGATTTATGCATAGATTACACAATTATGCTTGAATTTATTTTGAATACCTTCATCTTACAAACATCATCAGGTAACTATTACTTCTCTATCTATGCTTTCTCTCACGAATTGCTAAACATAAAGACCTCTGCACAGTTCATAGAGACTAACTGTGTCATTTACTTTAGAGGCAATTTTATTTCTGTTAGGTCTTAAAGAATATGTATGTTTCTCTTACAACATAGCTTTAAGATAAGTCCCATTTCTCCATTTCTGACCTCAAACATTATGCCTGTTATCAGTTAGAAGTTGAGGGAAGTTATTTCATTTCTCTATCAATAATAAAGCCTCAAAAAATTCTGGTAGATGAATATTTCCACAAATAAGTCAATTAATTACTTTCCAAAATTTCTAGATGAGGTATAATGCATCATATTACTTGTTTCAAAGCTCTTGGTTCCTCTACTTATTAGTCACAACCTGGAATAAGGGTGAAGCTCCCTTACATTGAACAAATTTAGAGACCAGTTCTAAAAAAGTGTTATATACAACATTGTTGATTACACATCACTTTTATAGGCCAGAAGATTTTAGGTCAGTCAAAGTAGTGATTACTTTTTACAGGATAGTGTATCTAGGCCATTATTTTGTAGAGTTTTGAATGCTAAAGCTCAAAACATTCAGTTCACATAATTTCTTGAAGGTATTAACAAAAGAGCAATAACTTGGGGTTTCTGGTTCAACATGTAAGGAACTCAGAAGCCACCATTTCATCCTAAAAACAATGAAAAAACCTGAACAGACTGAAAATCAACAAGTCTTCTTAGATCCATAGGAGAGGTGAGGATACAGAATCAACTATTGACCCCAAGATTAGAGAGAAAGATAGGCAAATACAGAGGACTGTGGCTTACTGATGTTGAGATAAATAAAAACAGAAACCTCCTAGGGAACCAGTCCTGTTGTAGGAAAATAAATATCTATAATTAAAAAATTATTGAAGGCTCAGTATAGAGACCTCTCCAAGGTATAAAGCAAGAGTATAATAATTCTAAGAGAATACATTATCAGGTATATACTATCAAAAATTTTACAACTGAAGCATACACACACACACACACACACATACACACACACACACACATTATGATCAAAATGTTCATATGAACAACCCACTCTTCCACCATCAACCCCACAAACAAGTCTGCTGTATACTGTTCAGATGTATGCAGAGGGATATACATGCCTAACATGCATCTTTATAAAAAATATATACAAAAGTTATTTAAAAATAGGTTAATTCATTAGCTCTACTTATCATCTATTGTCATCTCAAAACATCTGCAAAACTGCATAGTCATAAAATGATGAACTTGGTCTACAATAAACGTATTGTCTTCTAAATATGGATGTAGAGTTAAAGAGTATTTCCTTTAGCTTGGCCCTTTTCCCTCCTCCACTATTCTAATGACTAACAACCAAAATGCATCTGGCTCTAGGAGGTAAATTCACAAAGGTCAATCCCAGAAGACAGCCCTTTTTATAAATTAACAAAAGAACAGTTATAAAAAAAATTATTTTATTACCTGTACCTTTCATATCCTTTTGGCCTTTAGGATTTGTTTGTCTTTTATATACAAAAAATACTAACTAAAATGCACACGTAGAGCAATGGTTAGATCACCTAAGTCAAGAACATAGAACATTCCATCTACATTTCCTTTCCCCACCGCAACCCAGTGAATAATTTAAATACTGCTTTAAGAGATCAAGTTTCACAATTTTATTCCCAAAATACAGTCATTTCCATAAATTCAGAGGAAAAACATTAGTGTTATTTTATATTCTGTGTATTTTCTATGCTTTACACTTTGAAATATCTAGGAAGACTAGATGTTTCAAATAGACTCAAATTTGTCCACTAGACACACAGTCACAGTAAGTAAATTTCACATATGTAACAGGGTCTACAATCTGAAAATATATTTCAAATAAGAACATTCTAGTTTAGAACCCTTCCTCTTCTCACTTCTGTTACCTCTGTGGACAACTATAAGCATCACTAATGCTTGGAGATGATCTAAACAATTTTATCTCCACACGGCATTGTCAGAAGTAATCTTGCTTACCAATTTCTACACCAAATATGTTACCTTGTTAACCCTACTTTTATCATATCCTGGAAAATTTAAGAGATCATTTTAATATTTTTGTTAGATTTTTAAACTGAGTTTCATTCAATTCTTAGGACACAATTAAAGGAGGTGATTTCAAGTCTTCATGTCCTCTAATGTCAGCTTCGAAGGGGAATTTTCTGTGGATTGCCTTTTCTTCTTATGTGTGGGGCATACTTTCCAATTTCTTTTCATGTCCATTATTTTAGTGTTAGTGTTTCTTAAAACTAGAGATTTTAAATAACTGAATGTGGCAACTACTGTGGGAATTAAGTACTTTTCTCTCCCCAGTATTTATTGTTATTGCTATCTGTTGTTGTGTTTGCTTAAACGTATTTATTTAGCAACTTTACTGGACTAAGTTTATGAAGTCTGTATTCTTTGTGACATGTGGCCACTGAAGTCCTCACTCAGTAGCAGTCACCTGATGATTGGGTAAAAATGTTCTTAAAAGACTGGAACCCAGATTTTGCTGATAGGCTTTTTGTGCATGTGGGGACATGCCTGCAGCACTAAGTTAAGCAGTTGACATCGCTGTCTTATCCCTAACTTTCTAGTTTTACATGGTGTAAATGTTAGTCCATGGCTTCGATTCCCAGCCAGGGCACATAACCAAGTTGCAAGCCAGGTTTCCAGCCAAGTCCGTAGTTGGAGGCAGGTAAAAGGCAGCCATACATTGATGCCTTTCTTCTTTTCTGCCTCTCTCCCTTCCTCTCTTTCTAAAAATAATAAATAAAATCTTTAAAAAGTATATTAAAAAAAAAAAAAGATTAACCAATGGCAAGAAGGTCTTTTGAGAACATGCATACCACCCTGCACAAGTGCAGAGCCCTTTATGTGGCCTTCCAGATACCCAGAACATACTAGAGTTTTCCAAACCTTTATGGACATTTTATTTCTAGCTATTTTTTTTTTTTAGAAAGCTTTTAGTTAGCCTACACTTTTCCCTAACTGTTACTCAGCATCATAGAGGCCTATGGTAAACAATTCTGTATGTTTTCTTTTTCTTTTTTTTTTTTTTTGCCCTGGGAAAGGCCATTCACAATGATTCAAAGGTCAAGCTTTGAATCAAGACCATCCCAGGGAGTGAGACAGACAGTATGTTGAAGCCAACAGTACATGGAGCCAACAGTATGTTACCTCCAGTCCCATCTAGGCTTCTGGTTTTCCCTATGACTATGGGTTGATGGTTTGCAAGGTTACTGCAGAGCAGGGGAGCAGGACAAGGTAAAATACCATAAAGCTCCCTGTTCTTACCAAGTTTCAGCTATTTTTTTTTTAAACACTCCTCAAATTACTACAAACCTTTGGTTAATGCTCAGAGTTACAAATCAATTGATTCTGGCAACTTGTCCAGTGTTGTAGTTGATTTTATGGAGGAGAGGATTTTTTTTTCAAGTTCTTACTTTGTCATTTTCCCGGGTCCTGCTCTACCTTATTTTACACCACTTTAATATGGGCTCTAAACAATATGTGTTTAATCCAACATCAAACAACACAAGGACAAATGATAAGAATGGAGAAGTATATGTTTCATTTTAAAAATTAAAATATAATAATTTGTGTGAGATCCCCAAATATATCATTGTTATTTGGCATTTTACACACTAGATGAATATAAGATGCTTAGCTATTAAAGATTCAACACATATTAACAGTCCTGGCTGTTGGTGTTGGAAATACTACATTGTTGACTCTGAACAGACTCTGCTATACTATCTCAAAGGTTCTTCTCTTATAATTCTGTTAATGCCTAACAGAGTGGCCACCACAGATTAAATTCACTGGTGATGTGAAGTTTGGCATTCTTTCTTGTGTTTTTGATAATTTTTTTTCTCTGAATTTAACAACAAATAGAAGGATGTATCTATTTTATTATACGACCCCCGGACACATGGTCTAAAAGGGAATTGTTGAAGAAAATGGTGGTAGAAGGAAAAAAAGGGAAACATCTGGAACAACTATAATAGTAAAATCAATAAAATATATTAAAAATAAATTTAAAAGACAGTTATATTTTCCATTACTAGTGTTTTTAAAATACTAGGCTTGGATATTTATTTAACATTTCTAAAATATTTCTTCTAATATATTTATAATCAGCTACATTTAAAATGTATCTTTATAATAATATCCTCTAAGGATATATAAGTTCTGTGAGCTAAAATTCAGAATGAATTTTAGAGAATTAGATATGGTTGCTTTTGTAAAATACCACACTTTTAAAATATCTTGTATGCTGACACATCACTTGTACTATTTATTTAAATTCAAAAGGAATAAAAGCTGAAGTCTCAGTTGGCCTGCCTTTGGCATCACCACAAACTTTCTACTCAACCTTTTTGTCATTATTCTACATTTTAAACATTTTTGCAATACCTGACTTAGAAGATGAAAAAACAATACAGATAATTCTTATAGATTTTAGATCTTTCTCAAGTTTTCACATATTTGCATTTCACACACTTGCTTTATTTTCTATTCTATCTCCATGCATGTTCTGAAAATACTGAGCATCATCAGTTCCAGGGACGAAACCCTTTCAGCTGGCTATAACCACTGCATACTTTCAAAAACAAAGATGCCGTTCTATAAAAAATGTGATGTTCAAAAATAAGGAACTGACATATTGATGTCTTTTTCTGTTCATGATCTAAGATGGCATCATACATTGCATTGAATTGTCATATCTCCTAAATATGGAACAAGTCCTCAGGCTTGCCTTTTCTCAAAACTTGTAAAGAGTAAAAGCTAGTTCCTTTGTAGAATGCCCCTTAGTATTGGGTCTGATGTTTTCCATAAATTCAGGTTATATATTTTTGGTCATGATATCAAGGAAATAATGTGTGTTTTTCTTAGTAAGTCATGTCAAAATGCACATCTTGTCAATTTGTTCCATCACTGGTACCTAGTTAAGGTGGTGCCTGCCAGATTTCTCCACTGTCAAATTAATATTTTTTATTCTTATAGTTAATAAATACTTAAGTGGAGATACTTTGAGACCATGTAAATGTCTTATTTTTTAAAAAACTTTTGTTCACTAATTTCATTATTCATTGGGTATTTTTGCTCAAAGCAAAAATGATATAGGTCATTAGTTTTTAAAAGGAAAACAAACAAGTCTTTTCATTTGTAGTATAAATTAACAAAACATCCATGCAGAGAAAAGGCAGAATAAATTGATTTATTCATTAGACTCTATAGTCATTTCACACATTCTGATTGATTTTGTAATTTAAGGTCCTGGACTAGTTTATGTCTTTGTAGTAGTTTTAGGCAAATTTTCATTCAAAATATAAGTGAATTTAAAGAGAACAAACAAAGCTATTTTGTATAAATGTTTCTATTTTAATTTAAAACTTCAATAGTTGCTTTTTGTAATGTGACATTATAATAGAGTATGAGTGGTTTGGCTAAACACTTGCCATTGCCATAATTAATTTTTACTTAGAAGAAGCAAAACATTCATCACATTTTAGATGGAACTCATAGCATATCAGAGCAGACGGAAAGCAGTGATTGGCAAAATGTTTATGTGACAGATACAATCACTATATAAATACACATCTGATGAACTTGAAAATTAACTTGCTGTGTTGCATAGAAGTGCATGTTTTTAGAATTCAAATGTCATTGCTTATTTAGCTAAAAGCAGAGTAAACACATAAAGTAAATAAGCTAAAAGAAAATGATTTTCTTTATTAGTCATTAGAAAAATAACCTAATGCCCAGGAGATATAGAAGCTAAGACCTTCTAGGTTCTAAATGGCATACAATGAGTGAAATACGACTTTTTTAAAGGAAGAGAAATCATCATTTTCCTTGATAATAATATGCATTGATAATGACTCACAAAATTTATTTTGGTATTTCTAGTCTTCAGAACCCGAGCTATGCCTTCAGCAAGCAGCTAAGATGACTTCTAGTTCACTAGCACCTTCGATTCCAATCCTGGATTCCCTTCCCCACATTCCTGCTCTCTCGCTGTACTTCCCAGAGACTAGTTTCACTTTCTTTTGACTCATCCTCAATGTTATCCTAAGGGTCTTGCTACTGAACGCCTCATGATTCCAAGAATGTTTTCAACCCAACTTTCTTCCAAACAGGCTCAGTTTCTCCACTTCTTACTCAATAAGGTACTGTTCCTGACACACAGACAGCTAGGAGAAAGCAAGGCCAGAAACCAAAGACAAGGAAGAACAAGCAGTAAGACCCTGAGTCAAAGAGGAAGTGCTGGAACTGTTACCCAATCTGACAGGGGATGGCAGCTAGAGCTCCCAGAATTCCACGGCTATGAAATGCAATATAAAAAAAAATTGCTGTGACTCTTCAGTGTCAAAAAGGTCAAAGGAAAACTCTTATCAAATATGATGAACGTTCAAGTGAGTTTGAAATTTTTGGAGCCAGACCATGAATAATGGGAATATTTTTTACAACAATGGCATGTACATATTTTTTTTTTTTTAATTTTATTGTTGTTGTATTACATCCATCCCCTTTTTGCTCCCCTCTGTCCCCCCACCCACCCACCCATTCCCCCCAAAGTCAATCCCACCTGTTGTCCATGTCCATGGTTCCTTTATACTAGGTTCTTGTCTAAGCTGCTCCCTATCTTTGCCTCTACCTCTCCCTCCCCCCTACCCCGTTCCCCTGA